>WNYC01000086.1:0-125778 GCA_021396375.1 Sporothrix mexicana | reverse complement strand
GGCTGCGCGGCTTGCCGCGCACCCTCCCTGGGCTGGCGTCCTCCCCCGCGGGGGCGCCGCACAGCAACCAAACGTCCATAATAATCTTCCTCGGCATTATCATTGATGACGGCCAGTAGATAGTCCTGCATGACCCCTTCTGTTGGCGGGTTTTTTTCTACGGCGCCAGAATAGTCGTTGGGATCCGTCGACCCAGGAACAAAGGTGAAAAGTCGCTTGCCCAGAGCATGGATCTCCTCATGCGACGTGTTGCTGAAAGTGTTGTCTGCCCATGATCGTTTTCGGAGCATATTTGTCCCCGCGCTACAAGAGCTTCCGCAAGTATCGATATCGCACGATGGATAGCAGGCATTGTTGACACTTCCAGGGTCCTGGCGGCGAAAAAGGCCGGGTGTGGATCTATTAGGGATGGATCAGCAAGAGAGAAAAGAAAAATAATGAAGAGAACGTGTTCATCTTGGACCGATGAATACACTGATAAAATCAAACTCGAGGACGGCGAGTGATGTGTCTAGTCTTACCCAAGCTCCGGCTGGTCAGCGCGTCCTGCAGCTACAGGCAGGAGCGCAAATGGAGCAACAAGCAGGCAAAGCTTGCTAAAGGCGAGCATCCTGACGAGAGTGGTGATCTCTGGACTGAGAGTGAGAGCGAAACCGAGGGATAGTTGATGATGAAGATAGAATAAACGGCAGGTTCTTGAAGGACAAATTGGCCAGATAAAGAAACTTTAAAGTCATGGCGTCGTCAATTCCATACGAGCTTCTCTGCCATAAGAGAGGGCCGGCCGCCCAGAAAATAAAACATCATTTTCGGTCCATACCAATACTGTCAAAGGTCGCTGCTTTCACGGAACATTCATGAAGGGTTGCTACAACATTGCAAGAAAGCAGCTCCAAGCACGATCACCTCCCCCACCCGGGATGAAGATAGAAATATGCTCCGTAAAAGCCCAAAAAAAGAAGAAGGTGCTAACGTTAGGTGCCATTATTGGCGCCAAGCCACGGAGCATTTCCAATACTACTACGCTACAATACTGGACAGACATTCGCGGGCGATTGAAGAACGGAAAGCTACCCTTTAGGGACGAATGATGTGAGGCGGCGCTTAAACATACCATGTACGGAGTACTCAATTGGGCGTTTAAATAGGGTCACAAGGTAGGTGCAATCTTAAAGTGCTCTAGACATGGTTCTCTCCCTACGTTTAAAAACAAATTTTCACGGAACAGAATGGGATATCGCTTCACTGACCGTTACATTTCCCCCTTGCCAAGACATTGTTGGTTTGTCGACCATGGCTTTGAACCTATGGAAACGATGTGTCTTGAGCGACTTGTGCTCGAATTAGCATTTCGGCTACTTGCGCTTGGACGAGATGGGATCCCATGACCCTAATTCACACGAAAAACACATCACAATGTGAAATTCAAAAGACCAAAATAATTTAACTGAAAGATACGGCGGTTGCGCTGATGTTGCCGCCGAGGAAATTGGACACTGTCGATGGCGGGGCGGGCCGAGCGGGGGAAAAGGTCAGAGTTCAAGCTAGCTTAAGCTTATTTTGTCCAGGGGTACTTGCCAAATTAGGAAGGAATGGCAAAGTACGTCGTACGTCGTAGCTAACAACAACACCCGAAAAGGTAAATCGTATTTTTCATTTGTGACGTTGTCGTATCACCGAAATACAGCAGGCGCTGGACAAGCCAAGCGAATCTATGAATGAGATGTTGTGCGTTTCCATTGAGCACAAATTGACAAACATATTACTCCCGGTGTCCTCGCTGAAGCCGAAGAGCGACGTATTCAAAGAGGGAAACAAGGCACACCAGGCAAACAAGGACAATCAACACTGACAAAAACGTACAACCACCTTCCCAGTGCTTTTTGCTTTTTGCTTTTTTCTCGTGAGCTTACCACACACATTCTAACAATGATGGTGATACCCTTGAGATACTCGCCTGGACGAGGTCATTCTGTCTTACATTCACTTCTGAGCACCTTGATTCTTTTATTTTTGGCATTGCCCCTTTCTGCTGCATCAAGCTATGACCCTTACACAACTGCCGCTCGTTGTCCTCCTCGATGCGACGATTCGGCTGTGTCTAGCAGCAGCTGGGCGCTCTACAGCGACATCCAGCAGCTGACCAACTGCAACGAGACGGTTCTCCTAGACCTCAACTTAAACCATGTTGCAGGTACCGCGGTGCCTATTCGTGCCTGCACAGTGCAGGCGTCATCGTCGTCGGCGGCAGCGGCGGCCCGGCTTCTGAAAAAACGGCAGTTTTTCTCATATTCGTCTTCTTCTGCCAACGGCGTGAATGGCACGAATGGCAGGAATGGCACGACTGGCAGTGCTTCGACCAACTATGACGGCAAAACACGGACGCATGACCTCGACATCTTCCGCAAGAGTACGCCCGGCATTGGCGACGAGGCGTCCTTTGGCAATGCAGTTTTGGCACTGGCCCACGCGGTACAGGTGCAGACCAGCGGCGGCCCCAGCATCTTTTTTGCAAAGGTACACAGCATTGTTGCCGGCGTGTATGCGGGGCCGCAGATTGAGGCCCGCGGCCTGGCCACTATTCTGCAGCACTTTACAGACCGTGAAGCGTCCGGTGCGTCTCGACATGGGCAGATCGCCGCCCAGCATTGTGGCCTCGGGCTTCTCGGGTCCGAGATTTTGGGCATCTTTGTCGACACAACAGGGAGCCTGATCTCGGTCACCAATGCTCTTGCCGGGTGGAACAATGGTACCTGTTTGGACCATAGCTCGCATGGCGACAGCAGCAGCGACACTTGGACGGGCGTGAGCATCGCCACAGTGCCGGGCAAGGCCATTGCCGTTGGCCCTACGGACGGGGGAGCCCCAGGCCAGAAGGACTCAACGAATGTTAATGGCGCAAAACTCAAGAAGCGCGCCACATGCAAATACACCCAGGCCGTGGCCAACGATGGCTGCCAATCCGTGGCGGCACGCTGTGGTATCACACAAGCACAGCTGGTCTCGTTCAACGGCGACCCGAACCTCTGCAACGGCATCGACCTTCAAGTGGGCCAGTATCTATGCTGCTCTGCAGGCACACTACCCGACTTTACGCCGCAACCTAACGCCGACGGCACATGCAAGACCTACACGGCCAAGGCGGGCGACTATTGCTCAAGCATTGCACAGGCCAACACCATGACCGTGTCCGACATTGAGGCGCGCAACCTAAAGACATGGGGTTGGGCTGGATGCGGTGCGCTGATCCCGGGCCAGATTTTCTGTCTGTCGACAGGCTCGCCGCCCATGCCGGGCGCGGTGGCCAATGCGATCTGTGGCCCGACGGTGCCCGGTACACCACGGCCAGCGGATATGACCACGCTGGTGAACCTTAACCCATGCCCGCTCAGCGTGTGCTGCAACGTGTGGGGGCAGTGTGGCATAACAGCTGATTTTTGTGTGGCTAATCCGGCCGACACGGGTGCCCCTGGAACCGCTAAGCCCGGGACGAACGGGTGTGTTGCTAGCTGTGGCATGAGCATCACAAACAATGCAGCACCGCCGGCCGCATTCAAAGCCATCGGCTACTGGGAAGCTTGGAATAGCCAGCGGCCATGCCTGCACATGAAGGTATGCGTTTGTGAGGGTGCAGATGAGAATGTGAAGTAGAATGCGGATTTGATGACCGGACAGCTAACCGTTGAATTGGGCTCCAGGCCAGTCAAATTGACACAACCCGGTATACGCATGTTGTAAGTTTCATGTTCAAAAACCGCCATCTTTCCCTTGTTTTACCTTGTTTTACCTTACATTGAGTCTCAAACTGACATGACATATCCAGCATTTTGCGTTTGCCACCATCACAGACACATTTGGCGTGAGCGTGGGCAATTTGACAGACGCATTTGCCGATTTCAAGGCACTGACCGGGGTCAAGCGGATCTTGTCATTTGGTGGCTGGTCTTTCTCAACCGACTACGACACATTTCCCATCTTCCGCACGGGCGTGACGGCGGCGCAGCGTCAGACACTTGCAAACAATATCGCCGCATTTGTGTCTGCCAATGGGCTCGATGGCGTCGACTTTGACTGGGAATACCCAGGCGCCACCGATATTCCGGGCATCCCGCCCGGCAGCCCACAGGATGGCACCAACTACCTTGCCTTTTTGAAATTGATGCGTGCGGCGCTGCCCACGACAAAATCCGTGGCGATTGCCGCCCCGGCGTCCTACTGGTATCTTCGCGGATTTCCCATCTCGGACATTGCAGCCGTTGTCGACTACATTGTATACATGATCTACGACCTGCACGGCCAGTGGGACTATGGAAATGCGTATTCCGAGTAAGTCACCCGGTCGTGCTTCGTGCTCCAGTCCGTGTATTTTTAGTTTTGGTCTGCTTGTCGACGTTTGCTGACGCTTTCCAGTGATGGTTGTGCTGGCGGTAACTGCCTGCGCTCGCATATCAACAAAACCGAAACGCTGAGCGCCCTTGCTATGATCACACATGCAGGAGTACAGGCCAGCAAAGTCGTCGTCGGCATGGCCCTGTATGGCCGCTCGTTTCAGATGACAACGCCTGGCTGCTATAGCCCCGACTGCACGTACACGGGACCTCTGTCCGGAGCGCGACCGGGCCGCTGTACAGGCACGGCCGGATACATTTCCAACTTTGAGATCCGCGAGCTCATGGCCACCGACAACAGTGTCCAGCAATATACGAGCGATGAGGGAGATATGCTCGTGTACGGCGGCAACCAGTGGATCTCGTGGATGACGACGGACACGTACAACAGCCGCGTGGCGTGGGTCAAGGGCCTCAACTTTGGTGGAACGTCGGACTGGGCTGTTGACCTAGACGCCGACTACGACGACGGTGCCGGTCCCGGCCAGGGCGATGCTGGAGCGCAGGTTGTGTATGTCAGCCCCGATATTTACACCGAGCCCAATCCCGTCATCCAGTGCTACCCGCCGTGCACGCTAGTCCTTCCGCCCATGGTGTTGTCCACCAAGACGACGATCACGATGCCACCCGTGACGGCGACGTACTCGGACACTTGGTCCACAGTCATCACACTGGACGGTACGGTCATGACCACTTCGGCCGTGCAGATCCGAACGACGGTCATCACACTCCCGCCCATCACTACACAGACGATCTCGCTGTCCAACGTCATCTGGAATCCAACGCCGGTTACCGGTCCCGGTAATACCAGTCCCGGTAATAGTGGCACGACGACATCGGGTGCCGCCGGCGCCGTCATCTGGTTCACAAGCAGTATTATCCCTCCGCCGGTACTCGTCACGCAAACACAGACCCGCAGCGTGGCCCCGCCCATTGTGTGGACGTACAGCCCGGGCCCGTATCCCACACCCGCGTATGATGGTGTCACATGGCCTCCACCGCCACCACCGCCGGCCCCTCCACCGGGCTTCCCGAGCGCAGTGACCGTTAAAGGCGGCCCGCCCTCTCCCACGTGTCGCCCGGGCCAGATTTGCGGCCTCCCTTGCCTTTTGAACTGCGGCAGCCCTGGCTGTCTCTTTATCTGCGGCTGTATTGGACCATTCTGCTCATCAGGCTCGAGTGGCTGTGTGGGTGCCGGCTGCACAGATCCCGGCGACAACAACAGTGGCGGCGGCAGCAACAATGGAAACGACGGCACGTGTCGACAGAAACAGACGGCATCGTACTGTGCCGTGACATGCACGGACATGTCGTTTCCCGGGACAACAACTACCAAGTGTGACACTCCGACGTGCACGCGAACGATAACGTCGTGTGGCGCGACGGGCAGCACAACTACCACGACGCAAACGCTGCGTTGTCCGGAAATGCTGCCGTACAGCTACGACTACGACCTCAGTGGCCCGATCGCGACGGGCGAGGTCGCCGACGGCACCATGGTCTACGCGGGTGACTTTGACTACCCACCGGTCACCAATATCGTGACTGTCACTGTGTCGCCGACCGTGGTGGTTGTGACATCGACGGTGGTAGTCGAAGCCTACATCATGGCCGACTGCACCATCTGGGACGACCTCTTCTTTTTCGAGTTTGAGGTCCTCAACATCCAGAACTGGGCCACGGACGGCGGCGCTGCCCTGCACAAGCAGCTCAATGGTTGTGGTGCGCTGACGGGCTGGCGGTGGTCCGACCCGACCAGCACCAACTTTGCTAAGGTGTACTTCAACCTGCCGTTTTTCATCAAGGACGGCTGTGTGGAGCGGGCCATTGTGTCGGCCGGTGGCCCCAAAATTCAGTGCAAGTCGGGCGACTCGTTGTTCGGGGACCGCCGCCGGCAGCCGTTGGTTCGCCCCCGGGCGCAGACGACGGAGCTGCCCAGCCGTCTGGTGATATCAGATCCGCCCACGTACACATACCCGACGACAGCGACAACAACAACCGGAAAACCCACATACGTGCCCATGTCGTGGGATGCCAATAGCACCGTGGTCTTAACGTGGACAGAGACGGACGACGTGTATTCTACCTACACCACCACCCAGTCTGGCTACACTTTTGTACCGCCATCAACGACAACAACAACAACTAGCTCGGCGTCACCAACAATGACCGTCCGACCCATCTCGAAAGACGGCACGTGTGGCGCCACCAACGGCAACACCACCTGCGCTGGCAGCGCCTTTGGCCAATGCTGCGGCTCCGCCGGCACCTGCGGCAGTACCCCGGCATTCTGCGCTGGCCGCCTCGGCTGTCAGGTTAGCTTTGGCAACTGCACGCCTGTATCCACAAGTGGCAAATGCGGTTCGGCGTCCAGCAACAATGAGATGTGTCTCTACAGTACCTTTGGTGATTGCTGCGCGGCCAATGGCACCTGTGGCAAGACGACAGCGTTTTGCAATACGGACGAGGGCTGCCAGCCCGGCTTTGGCACATGTGTCAACCGTATTTCAACCGACGGAAAATGTGGTGCGGCCTCAGCCACCGATGCGACGTGCGCGGGCAGTGCCTTTGGGCAATGCTGTGGCCCAGCCGGTATGTGCGGCAGCACGCCTGCCTTTTGTGCCGGGCGGCTTGGATGTCAGGCAAAATATGGCAACTGTACGCCCGTGTCGACCAGCGGAAAATGCAGCTCCGCCTCTACGAACAACGAAATGTGTCTTTACAGCGCCTTTGGTGACTGCTGTGCTGCGAATGGCACTTGTGGCAAGACGACGGCGTTCTGTAATACGGACGAGGGCTGCCAGCCCGGCTTTGGTACATGCGTAAATCGTATCTCCACGGATGGCAAATGCGGCGCAGCATCATCGACCGACGCCACCTGCGCCGGCAGTACCTTTGGCAGCTGCTGCGGTCCAGCGGGCACCTGTGGGAGCACGCCTGCCTTCTGTGCCGGGCGGCTTGGATGTCAGACAAAATACGGCAACTGTACGCCAGTGTCGACAGACGGGAAATGCGGTGCTGCCTCGAGCAACAATGAGATGTGTCTCTACAGTGCCTTTGGCGACTGTTGCTCGTCAAAGGGAACCTGTGGCAATTCAGCCTCTGGTGCTTGCAGTCTCGCGAGCGGATGCCAGCCCAACTTTGGTACATGTACGACGTAGAGGTACGACGCTGAGCATAGACAGGCTGGTCAGAGATGATACCTCTTGTCAATTTATGTAGTAATAGTTCTGTTTGGTTTCTTACCAGTTCTCTTCTTTCTTTTTTGAATAACTCGCTTTATTGTATATAAACAGAAATTAAAAAGTTCGAACCGCCGCGTGTCTCTGTTCGTTATTGCTATTGTTGTCCTGTCTCCTCCCCAGTCTCAAGCGGAAGACTGGTCCAGCGCTCCCACGGCGGTCCATCGCCTGGCCAGAGAGAATTGAACATGGCTTGAAAGTTCTCCGTCTTGTCCAGCCATTTATTGTCCCAGTCCTCACGCAAACAATCCTCAATAGCTTCTCGGGCATTCTGCGCTTCGACTTCCCGTACAACAACACGGTCTCTTTTCTCTTGCTTGTTATCCGCACTATCCGTCTGACATACCCAGTGTCGGCCGAGGACGCTCGTGGTACTGTAAAATGACACGTCAAGTGCCAAATAGCCAGTGTCAATGCGCGGCTCGATGCGAAGATATTGCAATCTTCCTTGGCCGTGGTCGGGAGGAAAGACAATGTCGAAAATGGCGCGTGCGAGCGCCGCATCTGTGGCGTGGTTGCTCATGCCCTGCTTGAGCATCTCAATCCTAGCCTCGTCCTCGTCTGCACCCTCCTCGTCTTCGTCCTCGTCTTCCTCAGGACAGACGGTGCATATCAGCTTGATAACCAGGCGCTTGAGTCGACCAAGGGTTCCGAGTGCGCGGTATATGCCAACCTCGCGAGCGTCGCCACGGGTGCGCTGCATTTTGACGTACACCTCCTCTAGCCGCGGGCAGCGTTCGGCTAGGATCTGTACTGTATGTGGCGAAAAGGCAAACAACGGGTGCGCGGCATCCTCTTCCTTGTTGCGTGGGTCGTACATGTAGGCAGGGTTTGGGTCCAGGCACAGGCTGATGAGCGAAGAGCCGTGTTGGCGCGTCGCAAGGTCAAACGTCGTCATGGTAAAATGGCCCTTGAGCACCAAGTGACGGAGTGGGTGTGCATGGGACACGATCTGGTTGACAGCCGCCTGGTCTGGCTCGGTGTGCGACGCTATCTCCACAAGCGACAGCAGCTCAAGGTGCGGGACATGGCCGGCGACGACAAGATCCGCCAGCACGCGGTATGTGTCAGGCTCCCATTTTAGGTGCAGCCGTCGGAGATTCGCCATGCTCTGCGCGTTGAAGACCTGTGGCTCGAAACAAAAGTCCAGTCGCATGTTTTTCAGAGACCCTGTGCCGCGGCCCGCCTCGATCACTTTTTGCTCCTCGTCGGTCGGGCCGGTCAAGAAGAAGCCGCGCCACGCGGGCCGGCCTCGCGCAATCGACTGATCCTGCGCCAGCGACACCGGGTAGTGTTTCCACTTGAGCCACACGTTGGTCAGGTTCGGTGCCAGGCCTTGCATCATCAGGTACAAGACCTCGGGCGAGTAGTCCAGGTCGCCGTCGTGACTGAACCTGTTGAATGTCCCCCCAATGCTGTACAGGGACGGCGACGTCACGAGCGCATATGTCGCCAAGCTCATGGGCGTTGGGCTGTCCCGGTCGTACACCATGCCGCGGATAAAGAAACCAGGCACGTGCAGACGACACCAGGGCCGCCGCTCGACGTCGTGCAGCGCGCGCAGCGCATCCAGCAGGCATGTGGGCACAGCCGTAGCCCAGACCAAGTCCGTGAGGGAGGGAAGCTCGCGAAGGAACGCTACCAATGGTAGCCAGTCCGCGTTTCTGTCGTGGCTGCCGCCCTGTATCACTCGGATCACTCTGTACGGGTCATTTTCATCGTCATTTTCGAGGCGACAGAATGGCGGGCCGTCAAAGTTGCGCTCAATACTGCACGCGTTGTCGTCGTCTTCGGCGTACTTGTCGTCGTCTCCCTTTTCCGGCATGTTCCGATCCCATGGTCCAGGCCCTCGTGGCACCCCCTTCACTTTCAGCCGGCGCACCAGTCCATACCGTGCCCCGTGGCCGAGCACCGCCTTCAGGTCCCCAAGAATCGTCTCGAGGTCGTCCAGGTTCGGCACGATGAGCACGACTTGATTGAACCGTCGCGTGTTTGCCGCGGCGCAACAACGTCGGCTCGTGAGAGAAAAGGCACAGAGGTCAGGGCGGTGGTCCGACTCGTTGTCGAGATAGTCGCAAATGATGTCGAGGACCACATACGGAAGCAGCTCAAACGGCGAGAGCGCAGTAGTGGACGCCATGAGAAGAGGTGAGAAAAAAGGTGAAATAAAGGTGAAAATAAAGGAAAAGGGAACAAACTTTTGATTCTGTCAAGGGCACTGGATGCCCCAGTTTTCTGGTCTTTACGATCTTTACGATACGACGTCGCAATAGAGGGGTTGGGGCCAATTTCCGTCCTTGTCCCAATCCAGAAACGCCAAGGCGGACATGAGGCTCTCTGCGGGGTGGCAGATGCGTTCCGATCTGAACCCGTTTAAACGGACGACATGGACGGGGCATTCGCCGTTCTTATGAAGTGGTCTGTACTTTTTGGTAAAGACTCTGGCATTTTTGGTACAAACGGTCTTCTTATCGCCGTAAACCTATATTTTCAACAACATATAAATCTATAATTATATAATAAGCTCTTAATCGAACCCGCAAAAGACAAAACCCGTTGTAAAGGTCGTCAGGAAAACCCTTAGGAGGGATTCGCAAAATAATAAAGCCAGTGTACACGATAAACAAGAAAAGGGGAAAGGAAACAAAACAAAACAAAAAACAAAACAAAAACAAAACAAAACAAGCAAAATCACATGTCCTCCTTAATGCCCTGAGAAACTAAAAGAATGAGACTCATTATCCTTGCCATCTTCCAACTCGAACGGCGCTTCTTTCGTACCCTCCTGCCGCGGAGTGCTCCGTCGATGTTCGTCTACCAGCTCGTCCCACGTCACGCCGAGCCATGCCACGATCTGCGCAGCGCCTTTTGCTTCCCCCTGTTTTATCAGGTGGCTAATATATTCAGTGCTGGCGCCATGGCGGATGAGCATCCGCATAAAGTATGCCGCTTCCTCCGTGGTCTTCTGCGCTGCTGTTTGAAGCGCTGTTTTCCCCGACTTATAGTCCATAGGAAAGTCGATTGGTGCTCCGTAGCCGAGCAGCTCCTCGCCGAGCGAGACGGAGCAGCCCGACCCGGCCATGCGTACGAGCATGTCTCCCATCATTGGCGCAGTCAGGTAATCTTTCTCGTGCAGGGTCTTTAACAAGAGTTTCATCCTGGTTTCTTTCAGCGCATGGCCTTTCAGGCTGTTCCACAGCCGCTGCTTCCGGAACACCGTTTCCAGCAGCGCCCGTATCGGTTTCAACGCCCTCCGGACGATTAGAGTCTCCGGCGTTGTCCTGTATTGTAGATACCTTGGCTCCTCTTCCCGGCCGGCTGCGTTCCATATCCGTTTAAATCGGCGGAAAAGCTGCTCTTTCCAGAGCGCATAAATCTCGTCTGACGCGGAGCCGAGCACGATACCGATCACGCCGACGCTGTCCCGGTCGCTGGCTTGGGCCAGCGACGACCGAACAAATTCCATGTCCTCGCTGCTCACGGCGAAGGCTAGAATGTCCGCTGGCAGGTGCGTCTCGATCTCTGGCATCAGAGCCTCGGTCATGGCCTGCGATCTCAAGTCGCGCGCCGCATACTGGCGCGCCGCCGCGAGCTCGTCTTTGTTGAGTTGCTTGCCGCCGGGCGACGCCAGCAGCCGCGCCAGGCGGTCGGCGTCCTTTTCGGTGACGAGCTGAAAGAGGATGCGTGATGCAACGTCCACACTCGCCGTGTCGAGGCTGCTGTTGTTGTCGTTGTCGTTGTCGTTGGCACGCAGGAGATGGCTCCCGACGTCGAGGTGGACCTTGGCCCAATGCTCGTCCCGCGCGTGGCGCGTGGTAAACCCCCGCGCGGCGAACAGACAGCCGGGAATGATGCATTTCCAGTCCCGTCCGTGGTCTTCGAGATGCCCCTGCCGATCTTGTTCGTTGTCGAAGCCGCTGCGGTTCGACATGCAAAATGGGTATGGGCATTTGAAGACGCGAGGTCCATAGTGCCTCTGGATCTTGGCCATCACCCCGGGATCGGCTTCGCCACGAGCCACGAGGGCGTCGTGCCGCTGCTGAATGCGCACGAGCATTTTGGACGTGACCAGGGGGTCACGATCAACCCAGGTATCGCCTGCGTGGGACGCCGTTAGTCACATCTGTGAATCTGTGAATCTGTGAATCTGAGAATACTGCTCTACTGCTCCTCCTCGCCAAGGCTAACACATACTGTTTTTCCACTGCCAGTCCCACCGGTCGTCATTCGTGAGGAAGCGAAACGTGTCATGCAGTGCGTTTTGGACTTTTTCATACTTTTTTTCAAGATATCCATCGTTGTCGTGTGGCTGCTCGGCCATGTCCAACAAGTCCTCGTGAAAGGCGTCGTTGCTTCCCTTCTTGACAAGGATTTTGAGTAGTTTGAGAACCAATCTCGTCTTCTTTCCGAGCTCCATGGACTTCAACAAAGGCGGCCAGTAGGTGCGGGCATACTCAAACAGACGATAGCGGCCTGCGAGCAAATTCGTGTCAATCTGCTCGTCGCTGAGATCCAGCTGCAGAACGCCCGATGCTATATAGGCAACAAGAGTTGCCGCAAGTTCCTCGTGGACCACTGCCTTTTCGATATGGTTGTCGATCCTGGCGCTGAAGATGTATCTGCGATTGTCTCGTGTTAGCCCCCTGCCCTCCGCACATTCCGGCACAGCACAGCTTGGAAACAGAGAAATAAGAAATACGGTCAAGCGCACTTGGAAACTGTAAAATGCACAAATTGCAACCGGTCACCCACGACTTCGACAATGGGTCCGCACATCTGAACAAAGTTGAGTTCCGTATTCACGAGTCGTATCTGGCGATGCGGTTCATGGGGATCCGTGTTGACAAGCAACGCCTGTTCTAGTTCGCGAATGGTCATGGGCGCTGGGGCGCATTCGAGCCAGCCGAGGAGCTTTCTGCACTTTGTTTTGTCTGCATCTCGTAAATCGTTGATGCGCTGGAAGATGCGATGGTATCTAGTTTGCAAATGTCGGATGACGAGAGTTAGTGAAAGCAAGTTGTATGTCTGGAAAGACGTTCGTAAACGTTCTTTGGGACGTACGCATCGTTCAAGTCTGTTGGTAGTACAGCCAGCTCGTCACGAATCTCGTCGACGTTGATCATGTTTTCCAGGCCGTCGAGGACAATACGTGCATATAAAAACATGCCTTGCAAGTCGGAGACGGAGAGTGTCAGCACAAGGATTCTAACCGGTTTGTAACACGCACACAATGTACACAATGTATGGGTCTCATCGTACCATCTGCCTTTTCCGATAACGGTGCCACGAGATCGTATATCTCTCTTTTCGTGTCTTCGTCGACACTATGGCGGGCGATCCAGTCGTCAATTCTGTGATTGATGTAGTTTTTGAGGCCGGCACCGTTCTGCTCGTTGACCTGAACACTCGTGGCCGTGTCACGCAGAGCTCGGGAAATATCGTCCTCTGCTCGGCTGCTGATGAGAAGACGCAGGTTCTCGCAATGCCGTGCAAGGTCGCCCAGTTGCCACAAAAGGATCTGCCGCTCATCCTGGTCCATTTCGTCGAGTCCATCCACTACGATGTAGGTGGGCCCGGCCGCCATCTTGACGTACGACGTCAGAATGCCCGCCGCATGCCCAGTGTTTCCTTTCAGCTCACGCTCATTTGACTCGACCAAGAGGGACTGGAATTCCCTGTCCGCCTCGGCTGCCTGGAAGATAAAGGTCTGAATGACGGAGAGGGCAGTCAAGTTGTCCTGGTTCAAATAGCTCGCAAAGGCAAAGAGTGTGCGATGCTGCTGCATTGTGTAGTCGATGGCGGCAGCAGCTAAATAGGTCTTCCCAGCACCCGGTATGCCCTGCAACCAAAACCACGAGACGGCCTTTTTCGTGGAGTCCAGCCATTCGACAAAGCCGTCGTTTTGGAAGAGCCACTCGGCGCAGTTGTCGACGGCGCGGTTGCGGAGCCAGTCGAGCTTCTTGTCGTACAGCTCTGCCTTGACACGCTCTTTCAGGCCGACAAAGCGCTCGTGTTCCTGGGAGGCGAACGCTCGTTCGTAATGGTCCTGGGCGTCTTTTCGTGCTTTCCGTGCGTTCTGAATCTCGAGGACGGTTGCATTGCTTCGAATGAGATTCACGTGCTTCTGGAGATTCTTCACGATGAGATCGATCTCGACGCGGTGCTTCGGCCAGAGGGTGTCAAAAACTTGTTTCCAGCCTGTGTACGACATACAACACATGTCAGCTTCGCACGTTGTTTCCTATTGACGATGGACAAATGATAACGACTCACCCGTCCTGCTGAAGAAGTTGAGCATCGCTGCGTAAAAGCTGAGCATGTCCTCGAAGAACAAAACCATGGCCGCTGTAAACGCATCGCCATGGAGGACCTCCTTCAGGATATGGAACTGTGGCAAAAACTGTCCGATTTCTTCCAAGATGTCGGTGATTTTGTCAAAAACGTGAAAGTATTCGTTGGACCACATCAGAAGCAGTTTGATCGGACCCCATATGAGGGCGAGCAGCTCGGGCTTTGTCGAGACAAAAATCTCAATCACCCCGACATACAATGTCAGGTTGTCAAGAAAACGCTTGATTTTGCCCATGTTCCGCAGCCGACCTTGACTTGCCCAGCTTTCTTGGAGCCTGGCGGTTGTAGCGTAGACGTCGTCTACGTTTTTCGTGGCTCGGATCTCGCGATAGAGTTTTGGATTCTTGAGATTCCGCACAAACACACGTCGTGCGTCCTCAAACGCCTCCAGCACTGGATCGGCAGCGACAGCTGCCATGATGTCGAGGCACGCGGCTGCCAAAATTCTGAATTCTGAATTGCGCTTGGCACTGAACACTTGTGAATACACCAGCGATCGTTTTTTTCTTCTTTCCTTCTTCTTTCCTTCTTCGCAGCGGTCGGCGATATGTTCGATTTATGGAATTGAGAGGTCGCCTTTCTTAGCGGGGGTTATTGGGGGGAGACCCTGCACTTGAGGTCGGAGTATCCGACGCGACCATGGAGGCCGGGAGCTGGAGTCTCGGGGACTGACATGATACTCGTACTGAAACATTTGAGGACGTTTCCCAGATGGACCAATAAACACGTCTGATTAGGCGCCTGCGACTTCCACGGCCGGACGGTGCGGCCGCCCAAAACGGCCCAAAACGGCCCCCAACGCCCCTTCCCGGCCTCCCACTGAGCAGCCAGGGGCTCCAGCAAGGCTGACAGCTCTATTCTCGGCACGCCCTCCCGGAAGTCGTACTCCGTATTCACGAGCAATATGGACATCAAATACTCCGTACGGGACGTTTCCGTTATTTGCTCTTTCCTTGTCATTGTTTTCGTGCGACCTTGATGCTCGATCAAACAAAGCACCAACCAATTTCAGCAGCCACCCGATCATGCCCCGTCATCAAAAGAGATCGCGCGTGTCGTCGGAGGGTGAGGACTCGGCAGCCAAACGCCCGGGCCGACGACTCGCCCCGGACAATGGCCCTCGTCATGAGGCTGTCTCCAACCGCCCGCCAGATCCGCATGGCAATGGCAGCCCTTCTACGGCATTCATTGATCTTACTGCGGACGAACTGATGGAAGACGCGCTTGCAACGCAACTTTACTTTGGAAGCCACCCCCTTGCGGACGAGCACATCCAAGTCCTACCGAAAAGCTCGGCCAGTGCGCCGTGTGATGAGCCCAATCTCCAGGCTGCACGGCCCGTCCCTGCGTATGAAGTGTGCTTTGGATTGGTAAATTTCCTAGCCACGTGTGTTTCTTGTGCTCTTTTATCTGTTGAATGGTGACAGATGCAGCTGACACCAAAACCAGCTCTCTTTGCAGGGCATCTCCCCGACCGATGCGGAGGTCCCTCTCGAATGCACCCGAGTGACGCTCGACTTTGAGGCAAATATGCTCAAGGCGTACCTAGAGGGCAAACGAACGTGTGTTGCGATCTATGTATCCGAAGAACTGCATCGCCTCGTCACGGATTATGCAGTCACCTTGACGGCGACGGTCTGCGGCAAGAGACCAACGTCTACAGGGATGAGCATAACTCAGCACGACACCTACCGCCCAGCACAGGGCGCGACAACCCGGTATAGGTTCTGGAAGCTCAGGATCGTTGTCTATGGCTTTCTAGAGCAGAAAGATCATGTCGCCAGCCTGTTGAACAAGGAGAAGCTGTTCCTGCAGCACCCGGGGGAGACCGAAATGGATCGAGGGGCCAAGTATTTCAACCCACAATACCTCCTCGCGCCGGGGGCCGACATGCCGCCGCTGGAGACGCTGAACATTGCAAAGTGCTGTGCGGGCAGCAGCGCAGCGGCACGCAAACTGCTGCAGGACCACGAGCGGAACCAGATTCTCAGGATCTTCGACGCGGCGTATACGTCAGGGGATGCGATGGCGGTGGCGGAGCCCAGCCCAAGACTGACGACACAACTGGAGAGGTAGCGTTCCCGTCCTTTTCCTTGGCCATATCACGGCCAGAAACCATGGGAACGAATAGGAACTAATATGAACCAATATTGGCGTCCACCCCACGGCAGGCATCAGATCGAGGCACTCACCATGATGGCCGAGAAAGAAGCAGCCGCCTACGAGCACGCGCAATTTCCAGTCATCTGGACACCCAGCGTCAGTCCAAGCGGGGAAACCCGGTGCGTCACTTGCTTTCCCTGCCTTTCCTTCATTCTTTCATGGCCCAGACGTTCTAACGCTTTATTGTCTTTGTCTTTGCCCAGGTATCGGAACCTCGTCACACGCAAGTATCAGACAACTTGTCCGCCACCGGTGGGCGGCGGCATTCTTGCAGATGTATGTATAGCCCCTTTTCTTCTCTCTTCTATGCTTCCCTCGTGAGGGGGCGTTGGAACAGTATGTAAAAAATAACCGCAGACAGGAAATGGGATTGGGGAAAACGCTTTCAAGCCTTGCTCTCATCTGCCACTCTCTCGACCACATGGATGGCAACCCGAGCCTGGGACTGGGGAATGACCTTGCCAGGGCGACGCTCATCGTGACCCCCAAGTCGAGTGAGATCTCCTCCATCCCCTGACCGTTGACACATTGACACATTGACACACTATATGTCGTACTAATTATCTACAGCGATTTATGGGTGGGAGCATCAAATCAAAAAGTGAGCACGCCCCCACACCCACCGCTGATTGTTTGATTGTTCCTCCAAGCGCCACTGTTGTGTGTACGACATACTGACTCCACATTCTCCTATGCCAGACACATTGACCAGCAGAAACTCCGATGGATGACCTACTATGGCTCAAATCGACCTATATCCGGCAAAGAATTACAGTCCCTCGATATTGTGCTGACAACATACGACACGCTGCGGTCCGACCGAAAGAGGCACGGACCTCTGTATGCCCAAGAATGGCATCGAATCATTTTGGATGAAGGTTGGCGATATTTCTTTTTGTCCTTCCCGCCCTTTTGTTCTTGTTCTTGTTCTTTGCTCGCTTGTCGAAATAAATATTCACCAGAACACTTCCAGCCCACAAGATCAGAAACCGCGAAACAAAAGTGTTTGACGACGTGTGCGCAGTCCGCGCCCATTGCCGCTGGTGTCTCACAGGAACGCCCGTCCAGAACCGCCTCGAGGACTTTGGTGCCCTTCTCGAGTTTGTCGGGGTGCCCCCCTTCTCGCAGTCCACAAACGCCTTTGAAACATATATCGCGGGACCCGTCAACGCCAAGGCGGCAAACGGCCTGGCTCTGCTCCGCGCCGTCGTGGCAGCGACGTGTCTGCGGAGGACCATGGCCAGCCACGCTTCGGCGCTCCGCCTGCCGGCAAAACGGGAACGCATCGAATCGGTGGAGATGGCCGCTGGCGACCGCGGGCTCTACGAATTTTTACAGCGATTTGCCTTTGCCACGACGACGAGGAAGAAGCCGACGACGGCCCACGCGGCCTACACCAGCAAGAAGCAGGCGCGGGCTGGTGCGTCCACCCACATCCTCGCTCTGATTTCGATGCTGCGGCTGGTCTGCGACCACGGCGAGGCCCTTTTGCCGCCATTGGCAAAACAAGCATGGCGCAACCGCGATCCGGCCTTGCTCTCGTGGTCGATGCTCGAAAAGGAGGCGGGGCTCCGGCAGTGCGCCGCGTGCGACTCTGAGATCGAAGATGCCGACACCGTTGGCACGGTTGGCCCCGCTGTCGAGGAAGACCTCGCTTGCGGCCACGTTCTGTGCGAGAGCTGCAGCCTGACAAGGACGCAGACGTCCGAGAGCCAGCCGTCGTGTCCCAAATGTGGCGAAACAGTAGAAACAGCAGAGCCAGGACAACGGTCGCCCTCCGTCCCAGGCGCCGCCAACGATGCGGCCACGCCACCAGTCGAATTTCCCATCGCACGGCCTCTGAAGTCGCAGTATCCACCGTCGGCCAAGCTGCGCGCACTGCTTCACAACATCACCGAGGGGCTGAACCGACCTTGTAGCGAAAGCGAAACGAGTCCAAATAAATGGTACGTATTTGAGGTGCAAACGCGAATCAAGCGCAGTTCGTACAGTGTACAGGATGCTCAGTATGCTCATCTTCAAACAAAATCAGTGTGGTGTTTAGTTTCTGGACCAAGATGCTCGACCTCATTGCGGCTGCTCTCCGCGACAAGGGCGTGGCCTTTTGTCGCATCGACGGGCGGTCCACGCTCTCGCAGCGCGCTAAAGCCCTCGACCGCTTCGGCAACGATCCGGCGTGCACTGTCGTGCTGGCGAGCACAGGAGCTGCCGGCGAAGGGTGGGCTTTCATTTTTATTATTATTATTATTTTTTTTTTTTAATTTTTTACGCTGCGGGTTTGCATGATCGGTGTGTACTAATATCTAGCTTTTTAGGATCGACCTCACTGCCGCCAACTCGGTACACATGTTTGAGCCGCACTGGAATCCCATGGCGGAAGAACAGGCAATCAGCCGAATTCACCGGATCGGGCAGAAACGGGACGTGGAAGTCGTTCGATACATTGTCCGGGACTCGATCGAGAACGTATGCCCTTTTTGTCTCCTCCTCCACCTCTCCGTGATCCCCTATAATCGTTCCTGCTGACTGACGCACTCGTATCGTAGTACGTCCAATGGGTACAAGACCACAAGCTCAGATTGATCGACCAGACTCTGTCGTCCTCCAACGCAGACGACGAGGAAGTGGGCATGGTGCGGTATAAGGTATAGTCTCTTCCTCTTGTCTCCTTTTCCGTGTGTCACTGCCTGTTAACCGTGCGCATAGAACCTGTTACCATACCTTCAGCCTACGGGTGCTCAATCCAATGTTTAGACGTTTTGCGTGTATTGACCAAACACCCAACTCATAGTATTCAGGCTTACCAATATACTCTGATAAAGACGGTTCTTTAAAACATACGACATACTTGTGCTAAAAATGCTATATCCATTTAGTACAGGCTTCGCCACGCCGTGACGCAGGTTCTTTATATCTCTGTTCAAACCGCCCGGCGTAAAAAAGTCGCCATCTCCCAACAGTTCAGCAGGTCGCTCAGCGTCGGGACTGTAAACTAGGGAAAGCCACTACTTGGACAGTTGGAACAACAACAGTGTTATGTCGAAGTATCTGATTCCGTGTGTATGTCGTAGAACCGCAGGTTCTGTAGCTTGGTTCTGATTGGCTCTTTCTGTCCCAGCCACCTTCCATGTTTGGTTTCCTGGCCACTCTCGTGCTGGCCACCAAAGAGCATCCACCGGCGTAATCGAATAATATGCAATATCTTCTAGGCCACATAACGACGAACAGCCCAACGGCACTAGTCTACATCTCCTGTCACCCATAGAGAAAGAGGACAGCAGCCTGGCTTAGGCAACCGCCTGTTCCGCCTTCCTTTCACCCATAAACGAAGATGTGGTGTGTCGTCTGCGTTTGTTAGAGTGTTTGCAGACCACGTGACCGGCGCGAGATGTTCGCGTTTGCCATGATAGATGAGACGCGGTGTGGGTCGCGGTTGCCCGTCTTTCAGTGAATTGCACCAAACTCCCTGTAGCCTTTCTCGTCAACAAACGCAACGGCCGTCGTTTGCTCCTTCCCCTCCATTCCCCATTCATCATTGCCCCTTTTGGCTCTTGTATCGCGCCACCAACCGGCAACCATGCGACAATAAGTTGATTCCCCCGAAATCTTCATTTCACCCAGCGTCTTCACCCATCGTCACGTTTACACCACCACCATGGCGGGCGACGTTATTATCCTGCTGAGCGACGACTCGGACTCACACGCCTTTGTCACACCCAATCCCCGCACTGCATCGCCAGCGAACCGACTTTCTTCCGCCAGACGATCGCCAGAGACAAGACCTCCACCGCCACGACTGAACTTACCACGGCCAATACCAGCACCAACACCAGATCCTGCTCCAGCGACGGCCCGCCGAGATGTAGACGTCATCGAGATTGACGACACGCCAGCACCGTCGGCTGCCCCGTCACGAACCAGACCGAGCATCCCCGCCGACGACTTTCTTACTTCTCCCTTTTCTGGAGCCTTTCCCACCCCAAGACCGCAGACACAAGACCGGACACCGAGCCAGTCTCGTCCACAACCCCCGCTGTCAGCGCATAGAAGCCCGTTTCAAGAGTCGATGCGACAAAAGGCTGCTAGGGCTGCCATGGAACGACTTGGAGCGAGCCAGGCGAACCACGATCGAGACGAAGACGACGAAGACGACTCTGGACGGAGACCAGCCAAGAGGCAGCGACTGTCGCCTGGAATCACGACGCATACCAACACTGCACAGACGACTACCCAACCTGCAAAACCGTCTTCACCATCGCCGTTTGTCGACTCGTTGGACAGTCCTCCGCGTCGGAGTTTGCCAGTCCAGCAACTGTCTTCACCGGCGCCTCTACCCCTCAATGCCCAACGACTGTCACGATTCTCGCACTCACTTGACTTTGACGACACTATCGCTGATGAAATTCATGACATTGACGACTGGTCGCCTCCCAGACAGCCGGCACAAACACAGCAGCCAGCAAGAGCGCCAATACAGACTCGACAGCCAACTCGGCTGAGCCCGCCAAAAATGACGCCAAACGCGGAATGCATTGACCTGTTGAGCTCGTCCGACTCCGAACGCGAGCGTTCACGATCAACCACCGGTCCACCGCCAGGCGACTCGGATTTTGTCGATATTGATGACCTGCTTGCGAATCCCTCGCCGCGGCCACGGAAGCAGACTCAACCAGAAGTCGGCTCCGATTTTGTCGATATCGACGACCTGGTGCAATCACAGCCTGCTGCACGACCTGCGACACGACCACGGCCGCCACTGCTCAGCCACCGGAGAGAACCGTCCGACGAGATCTTGCTGCTGTCTAGCCCGTCCGCCGTATCGCCTGTTCCACGGGCAAGGAACCGCCCTACTGTCAGCGCACCAGCACCAGCACCTGCACCCCCGCCACGCCAGCAGAGACCGCTGCAAAGAACCTTTTCGGGCGGCAGTGGACTGGTCTTTTCGGACGAAGAAGATGACGATTATGATGAAGCAACTGCAGATGCGCTGCTGGCAGAGTGGAGAGCGAGCCGCAAGGCCGAGGAATCGGTGTCGCCGTCGAAACCGACAGTCAGCGCTCCATCAAGGACGAAAACTTTTGCAAAGGCACCAGCCAGGCGGAGATCGTCGTTTGACGAGGCAACAGCGGCCGAGCGCCAACGCCTGAAAAAACTAGAGAGCGAAGAGAAGCGCAAAGAAAAAGAGGCCGAGAAGGAGCGGCGCCAGAAGGAGAAGGAAATCGAGAGGGAACGGCGCAAGATTGCCGCCGACATGGCCAAGGAAAAGAAGGCGAAAGAAAAGGCCGAGGCGGCCGCATTCAACGACGCCAACAAATCGCGCCTCGACAAGGCCGTCGCTGCGCCGGAAATGATTGTGCGGCTGCCCTCCACGCTGCCGCAGGCGACCAAGGAAGTCGCCCAGCAGATGCTCGCCGAGGTCAAGGCCAGCCACGAAGAGTGGACGAGCCGGCCCGTCGACAATGTGGTTACGTGGCGGCGCAAGGTCTCGAACGAGTACAAGCCGGACCTGGGGCACTGGGTTCCGGTGCCGATGCACGAGGAGGACGAGAGACATGCTCTCGTAGTCCTCAAAGGAGACGACTTTGTGCAGCTTATCCTGGCACGAGACGGCGACCCGGATATCCGGCACCAGACGGGCGGACACGACCTTGACAGTCATGTGGCGCGCATGAAGCGGGCGCACGAGGGCTACACGATTGTGTATCTGATCGAGGGGCTGAATGCGTGGAGGAGCAAGAACAAGACAATGAGAAACCGCCAGTTTGCGGCTGCCGTCCGGGGTGGGGAGCCGCCACCAACAACATCCTCGACGGCGACAGCAGCACGACCATCCCAACGGCTAGGCCGACGCGGCCAGAAGCAGCCGGCCCAGCACCTGGACGAGTCTCTGGTCGACGATGCTCTACTCGACTTACAGATTGAGCACAGTGGGACTGCCGACAGCGAAGGCGAAGGGACCGGCACCAGCCGCCTGCTCGTCCACGAGACGGCCAGCAGCCTCGACACGGCCCGCTGGATCAAGGTGTTCACCGAACAGATTGCCATTGCGCGCTACCGCCAGCAGCGCGAGGCGCTGTACGCGGCGGCCGCCTCGTTCTGC
The DNA here is from genome assembly GCA_021396375.1 of Sporothrix mexicana. Taxonomy (NCBI): domain Eukaryota; kingdom Fungi; phylum Ascomycota; class Sordariomycetes; order Ophiostomatales; family Ophiostomataceae; genus Sporothrix; species Sporothrix mexicana. Next base: position 103,534 of record WNYC01000086.1, on the reverse strand, counting down.
ATGGACAGCGGCCAGATCGCCACGGGCGACGACGCCGCCGACACGTACATTCTGATGCTGCAGCAGACCGCAAGGGTGACCGAGCCCATTGCCATGGGCGTGGCCGCGCGGTTCGACAATGTGCCCTCTCTCCTCCGCGGCTTCGCGGAAGAAGGCCCGCTGGCGCTCGAGGCCTGTTTGCGGAGCCGGAACCGCAACGGGGCGCTGTCGGACCGGACCGTCGGCCAGGCGCTGAGCCGGCGGCTGCACAAGGTGTTTACAGGAAGAGACCCGGAGAGTACGGATGTGTGAGTGCGGACGTGTGATTTTACGCTCGTCTTGTTTGGATTGCTTTTTGGCTATTGGCGTTTTTTGGCCTTTTGCTTTTGGCATTGTTTGGTTCTTCTGTTTGTTTTGCACACTTGGAGTGCTATCATGATACACAAGATACATTTTTGACTACACGTGGGCAACCACAACGCTTTGATGCTTTTGATGTTTTTGAATGATATTTTCTTCCATTTCCTTAGCCTTTGTTTTGTTTTCTTTTCCTTTGATTGTTCTCTACTTGCACAGCGTATCGACTTGCAGTTCACATTGCGCGCCTCCTCTCATCAACGATCGCCGTCGATGAAACCGGGTTCTTATTATATCTTTTGCAGAGTCTATTTTGTCAACTTCCTAAAAATAGGTGCTCCAGAGGCGGCCAGTTGGGCCACGCGGCAACGTCTAGACTCTGGCCTTATTTTTGAGCGCCGTCCACAGGAAAATGGAGAAAGAGGACGTCTTGTGAAGAGAATCCCAAGCCTCATCCGTCTGTATCGTGGTTGCGCGTCTCGTTTCCGGAGACTGCAAGGGGCAGAAATACGGAGGCTTGGAGGCGAGGCTGCAGACTGTTGGCGTTTTGGCCAGTTTCACAGCCTTTCCTGTTGCTGTCCTCCTTGTCCTTCATGTCCTTGGCTTTTACGCACGTTGTGAACTGTTGGTCTATTGGCTTGTAGGTTGAGCGTTTCAGCACATCTTGTTTGCCACTGTTGATCTCTTGTCTTAATACAAGTAAAAGTGCACTTTGCATAGAACCAGCTCATTCTGCTTCGTCAATGGCCATCTCGAATTATGAGACGGAACTTTTGATCCCGCCCATCACGGAACAATCGATGCCATCGTCTGATATCACAAAACAAGCTTTTTGCGTGTTTCTCGATAGACTACGGGTCATTGTGCTGAGAGGCTCGCTGCTTATGAGCTCCATCTCCGTCGTAATGCTAGAAGATATTGCAGTTGGATATCTTGAATATCTTGAATATCTTCATAAATTATCGCAGTCCCTCCATTCTGTGGCGCTTTGTATGCCTTCTTGTTGGTCAATTTCGAATGGTGGCCGCGTTTTTATCAGATCAATAGAAATGGCCGCCTTTCCCAAGAGAGCCTGGCGTTATCGCCTGTCGCTTCTGTCACAAAGAAGGCGTCGAACCTGACTCGCGCGAAGCAAAGACGGTTGAAAACTAGCACTATCAGAGTAATGAAGCCAATACGCCACTGACAAGTGCGGAATTCTGAACCGCTGTGACGACGGCGGGCAAACGTCACGACAGTGCATTACAGTGGCCGGCAAACCGGCACGCGACCACCCACAGATCGCTGGCAGCCGTGCTACGCTGACCCTTTGTGCCTTCCTTGTCACACACTGTGCGAGCCCTGTGCCTTTCCTGCCAGCCATGCCTGCCATGACGGCGCCAAGACGGCAGGTGCATTGTTTTCCTCACACCCTTCTCCTTTTCTTTGTGTGGACACTGAAAACACTGCAGCGCGTTTCGTTGCGACTCTCGCGAAGAGAAGGAAGGAAGAAATATGGGTGACGCGGAGCTTCACCAGCTACGGAGCAGACACCATTCATTATTTAGTCCGACGAAATACGATGTCGCAATGCATTGCTGCGAGAATGCTCCTTGCTCCGTAGTTGCATTCGTCGCGCCTCTGTTATTTGGAGACCGAAAATTCAAAATTGCAACTTGACCATTGACAGATCACCAGCAAAGGGGAAATAAAGAGGGGCAGGTGAGGCAGGGAAGGTGGTTTGCGAGTGTGGAAACTTGGGGTAAGGAAGGAAAGGACGCGCGGCAACAATGAAGAAGTTAAGAATTTGATGCACGGAGTGGACTTCGGAGGTAGGAGGGGCCGCCTTCCAGCATTACGTCGAACAGTTGCTGTTTCTAAACAGTCTCCTTCCAGCGAACGCAAACAGCCCTTACCCTGGATCAAAGAGGAAAGAGGAATGAAAGAGCGAGAGCGAGAATGACCTGGCTATGCATGCACGGGACGATTGATGCGAAAAGGAGAAGTGAGTGAAGGAAGGAAGGTTTTTGGGGGACAAGAGGAAACATCCCACGCAGCTGGTCGGCGGGTAAGGGCATGAAGATAACGCATATGATGCTGTGGGGGGCAGGACTTTTGCCAGTTGGTGGTCTTGGCGGTTACGAATGGCTGGCCAGTGCCGGTACCCTTTGATGGGGCATTTGATGAAGCGGCTGCGGCGTGGTTTGAGCCTCCCGCGACGACGTAATCCTGTCGGTCGTTTAAGTGGAAGAAGTGGAATGGGTTGCGTGCGGGTGGCTGTTTCCCAGCATGGACATCTCAGTGCAATCAGTGCAATCAGAGTTATATGTGAAAGGGAAGGGGAAAGAACAAAACAGCCGCACAAAAATTCACTCTCACTCTCACGTCTTCCTGGCCTCACCCTCCTGTCCTTCATCCGCCAAGATGGCATGCATACTGTCGCGTGTGTTCCTCAGAGGTGGCACGCGACACAGGGCCTATCGCACCAAGATAACAGCGCGCAAAAACGTAAAAAAGGAGCTAACAGTCTACCACCAAAGATCCTTGGCAAACGGGTCTCTGCCAAGACACTGATTAAAGATCTGTTGGCGCCAATTCCCAATTCCCCCAATTTTTCCAAAGGCTCTCCCCCCCCATGATTTTTGGTCTTTTGGGCGCATTTGGGGGACGCAACGGCGTATTTTTTCAAGGAAAATTCAAGGAAAATTCATGGAGAAAAAGGGTCGATCGGCCAGTGTGTCGTGTGCTCTTTTTTGTTATTCTTTCCTTCTTTTTTCCTTGCCACAGTACTCCGTACTCCGTATTTTTCAACCTCCTTCCATTTTCAACGGTCATTGACACTTTTGCCACACGGCAACCGGAGCCAAGAGCCAAGATACGCGACTTCCTTTTCTTCCTTTTCTTCCGACAGTGCGCTTTGCATTAACCATCTAAACATAAGGAAGGAGAGAATGGCTGCTCGCGTGCCTGCCGTCAATCTCCCACAGACAAAGTACTCCGTATTCTCACACTGGCCAGGCACTGTATGCGTCTGCCGCCAAGACTTACGTATGCATTTCTTCTTTCGTGCAGGGGTCCTGGATGTTGTCCCCAGGTTTGCTCCCTGTTGTTGCAGACTCGCCAGTTTTCATTTCTTCATGCTCTTCGTGTTCCTCCCTTGTCTGCGTGGCCATTTGCCTTGACAGGAAAGAGAGGAATGATAGGAGAATGAACAATGGTCGTTCTTACCTGAATCTGTTCGCTCACACTGTCTGTACATGGCTCCTTTCCTGTCTCTGGTCTCTGTCTCTCCTGCCCCCGTGTATTGCATGTAATACTCGTCAGATGCCCCTTGTCTCTTGCCTCCTCCTTGTCCAACCGCAACCCACAACCCACACTTCTCACGGCACCCTTCCCGCGCTCTTGCTTTCTTTGGCCGTTCCTTGGAGGGCAAGCAAAGTGCTTACGTAGTTGGCCCCGTAATTCCTGTCTTTCTTTTCATTCATGTCTCCTTGACACTTGTGCTATCCCTGGACCATACGACGACGTACAAAGAACCCCCATTGCCCAGCCTCGAGGGCCATGCCGGCCTGCTTTTTGATCTCTGGACCTTTTGACCGTTCTTGATACATTCTTGGCATACTTCCTACCAGTGTGGTACCACCCCGGACTTGTTCTCCTCCTTTCTTTCACTTTTACTTTTACTGAGATCTTGGTACTGTTTATTTTCTGTCCCTCCTTTCTTCCTTGTTTTCTTTTAGTCCCCTCCTTTTGTTCCTACTTTATTTTCCATTTCCATTTCTCTCCTCTGGACATTGGATCTCGACCGCCTGCGACTCGGCCTTGTCGATCCCTCGACCCGAAATACCGTATTCTCCCAAAATATACAAACAACGACAAAACCGACGCGCCGTTTCTCTCTATTTTCGCCGACCGCGTTTCTCCTCCGCCCCTCACGTCTCACGATCGTGACGACCGTCGAGTCCGCTCCTATGTTTTAAGCATCATTCCTCTCTTCACACGGCGCCCAGCATGACGTCTCTACGCTCTCTTTTCCTCCTGGTCGCCTCGTTCCTGTTCTGCGGCGTCTTCGCGTCTGCCGACACGGCACCTCAACTCGGCAGCAGTGCCATTGCCGCACGGAACGGCCTGGCAGACCCGGCCTCTGTCGCCGCCGCCGCAAAACAGCCGCGCTCTGCCACCCTCCAACACGAAAAGAGGCGCCCGCCCAACCGCCCCGTCCAGGGCGCCAAGTACTTCCACGAACCCGGCAGCGACAACGAGCTCGGCCACTACGATGTGCGCTACTTCAAGGGCCTGGTGCCCTACGACGAGCACCGTCCGGCCTTGCGGCACCTGATCCGGTCGTACCTGACCACCTTCCGGTCGCTCAACGTCGAGACGTGGCTGGCGCACGGCACGCTGCTGGGCTGGTGGTGGAACGGCAAGATCATGCCCTGGGACTATGACCTGGACGTGCAGGTGTCGGACGTGACGCTCTTCTACCTGGCCAAGCACTACAACCGCACCCTGCACACCTACCGGTACCACGACCAGACCACTGGCGAGGACGTTGTGAAGGAATACCTGCTCGACATCAACCCCAACCACGGCCTGCCGCGCGGCGACGGCCTCAACATTATCGACGCGCGCTGGATCGACACCTCCAACGGCATGTTCATCGACATTACGGGATTGGCCGAGCGCGAGCCCAAGCGCAGCCCGGGCATCTGGAGCTGCAAGAACTTCCACCGGTACCGCACGCGCGAGCTGTACCCGATGCGCGAGACCGAGTTCGAGGGCGTGCCGGCCTCAATCCCGTACAGCTTTGACAAGATCCTGACCGACGAGTACGGCACGCGCAGCCTGGTGGCCACGCAGTGGGAGGGCCACACGTGGCAGCACGAGGCCAAGGAATGGGTCAAGGACCCGCCGCGCAAGATGCGCGCGCTTGCCGACGGCATTGCCGAGAAGGCGGCCGCGAGCGAGCGGGTGGCCGCCAAGAAGGGTTTCTTTGGCGGTGTCTTTGGCCGGTGAGGATGTTCAGCTGGACATTCCTTATGATTTCCACACTTTACGGCGTTCGGACGGGCCTTTTTGCCATTTCTTTATTACCATTTTCTATTTTCTCTTTTTTATTTTCTTCATTTGTTTATATTTTCTGCATACTTCTGCATCTATGGCGTTCTGGCGTTCTGGTATGGGTTGGGATGGGCACTTGTTGGCCTGGTACACAAAGAAAAGAGACTGGAGATGCCAAGCTACACACGGCATGCGTGCGATAGGGCGAGCGTGTCATTGTTCTGCTCGTTACTCGTTATATTGTACATTGTACATTGCACATTTTGGTTTTAGATACCCCTTGTAGTGCGGATTCGCCGAAAGGAAGGGCAAAAGCAACAAACAAGATACATATACAGCCGTCATTTATTTAGACACAATGTGTTGCATGAATGTAGTACAGACATAAATATAAATTCAATGATGCTACATAAACCATGAGAATATCCCAAACGCCTTCGCAATGCTAAATCAATAATGCCCACCGAAATGCTCAGACACCGCTACTGGTGCGTTGAAGGACTGTGACTGTTGCTGCCACTACTCTGAGCATCACTCCCGCCAGCACCACTGCCGCCGGTGCGCCGTAGACGTTCTTCGGCCGCCCGCGCCCGTCGTTCACGCTCGCCGAGTGGGGTGTTGGATCCAGAACCAGAAAGGCCTGGGAGGCCAGACAGACCGGCTGGTGTCGACGACGATCCACCGAGAACATGCGTTCCTCCAATCAGGCCGCCGCCGTCGACGTGGTCGTGGTCAAAGTCGTCGTCCGACGTCAACGTCGAGGATGGCGGCTCGTAGTAATCGCCCTCGCGGCCGCCCGCCAGCGACCGCCCGCCGGCCGCTCTCTGGTCCGCCACCGACTCCACCTCGCGCTCGATCTCGCGGTACAGCGCCCAAAAGTGCTTGTCGTGCGGCCCGTGCACGTTGTGTGCCAGCTCGTGGCACAGCGTCTTGCGCACCGTCCTGTAGTCGCGGTAGCCGTAAAAGTCGTCTGTGCGCAGGCGGAGCTCGATCACCTGCCCCTTGTTGCGGTTGAGACCGAGTGTGCGCGACGTCCCCTCGTGGTTGGCCTCCGTATAAAGTCTTGGATCCATCTCGGTCAGCAGCCCGACCGAGTACTTGTGCGAATGCATGACGTGACGGATGCCCGGGTCGTCGCGGAGGCGGTGCAGGTAGGCGAGGGCGCGGTCGGGGTCGGGGAGGTGCGGCAGCGGGCAGATCTCGTGGAAGATGTAGGCGTTGTCGGCGTCGTTGATTGTGTGGATGCCGCCGCCTTTTGCTGTGCGCCTCGCCGGAACGGCTCTCCTCCGCAAGTCGGCTAACCGCGCCGCCCGCCGCTTGACGTTCTCGCTGGCTTCGCGCAAAGCGTCGACGGCGCTTGTCGGGGAGGCCATGAGGCGGAGTTTGAGTTGGTTGGGGGGAATTTGGCTCGGCTTCTTCGACGCTTGCTTCGCAACCAAGTCGGACAGGACTGTGTCGGCGTCTTTAGTCACGTTGATTAGACCAATCGGTGGCGGCGCAAGGAGCTTTGTGACGGTGTATTGTTGGGATGGCTCGCCGTCTTTGGCTTCACCCTGCAGGTCGCTCTCACAGAGAAGAGCGACATCTTCGACGGTGGATTGCGGTGGCAGATGGAGTGTGAATGTCTTGCCGGCGTGGGTGACGACGATCTCGAGGAGTCTGTCCTCGGAGACGGGAGCGCTGTCGGTCATTGAGTCGGCCATTGTGGATGTGAGGTGAGGAATTGTAGGTTGTTGTCGTGGTCGTGATAGTTGCCGGAAAGATCGAGAGATTTGGAGATACAATGACGCAACAAGAAGGTAATAGGTGAATAAGTCAGGTAGAGAGAGAAGGAATGAGAAATGAGAAATGTGAAATGTCACCGCTGGCCCTTGCCCTTGAAGATATTTGCGCTCATCGCAGGGCTGTCGGAATCGAAGCAAAAAAGCCGACTCGGGGAGTCGTCGCTTTCTTATTTATTATTATGACGGGATGTCGTCGAAGCTTCTGTGAGCGTCTGTCGCAAACGCCTACGCCGCCGACGGCCGCCTAGCGTTGCACCTGCTCTTGCTTGGTAATGTTCAATGGCAGCGCAAGGCACCAAGCATAGCCTCGCTGGAGCTGGAGGAAACATCCAGAAGCGGAAGAACTGGCGGACCGTCCACTTGCGGTGGAAGTATTTTGTACCAGAATTTGCTAGAAGGGTACATCCCTTTACGTTGCCACTGCCGTTATGGTGCCTGTCTGGGCACTGTTGTGGCGGCGATCCACTATGAGAAGAAGAGACACAGGCATAACGCGCTAGAAGCAACGCGGGACAGCTCTTTCAGAAGGTGGGCCTTTGCAGCCGTGGAGCCAATGAGGAGCTAATCGCGTTCGTGTCCTTTCCCTTCACGTTCCGGCGCGAGGTGCACTCTGTGGCTCCTTCTGTCTGCCCTCGTCTACCTGCTAAAAGTCGTAGCTAATTTTGGCAAGAGCAATCCACCACTTTACTTCCCACAAGACAAGAGGACACAACACCTTCGGCAGTCGTTAGATGTTAGTCGTCAGCCGTCCATCTCCTTCTCTCAATCAAACGGCATCTCATCTTCCTTTCCCCTTTCCCCTTTCCCCTTTCCAACGACCTCGACGAACTCCATACGACGCAACGCACGTCGTACGCGCTACCCCAACTCGCCCCTGACGCGATCGATCCTAGCTGAGCTGTTTGCAGCATCGACATTGGCGATACAACGACACGACGACATCGACGCATCGAAACAAACAACATCAACACTCCCAACCCCAAAACTATCGGCGACGAAGCAGTTCTTTCTCTGGAACTGTTGACTGGCACCGCTGCATGATATCCTGCTGAGAGCAGAAGAAACAGACACAAAACACACACACGATGGTGCTCAACGTCTTCCGCGTGTTTGGGGACTTGTCCCATCTGGTGTCGATTGGCATTCTGCTGCACAAGATGATCCAGCTCAAGAGCTGCTCGGGCATCTCCTTCAAGTCACAAGTCCTCTACTTTATCGTCTACATTACGAGGTATCTAGGTACGTCGAGTCGACACGCCCAGCCATTTCTCATCTCTAATGCTACGCACCCGCTAACTCGCCAGACCTCTTCTCGACCGAGAGCTGGTACAACTTCATCTTCAAGGTGCTGTTCATCGCCTCGCAGGGCTACATCCTGTACCTCATGACCACCTCCTACAAGCCGACCAACGACCCCAACCTTGACACGTTCCGCGTGGAGTATTTGCTCGGTGGCGCCTTTGTCCTCGGCGTCTTGATTCCGTACAAGTACACCTTGTCCGAGATCCTGTGGGCCTTTTCCATCTGGCTCGAGGCCGTCGCCATCCTGCCGCAGCTCTTCATGCTGCAGCGGACGGGCGAGGCCGAGACGATCACGACGCACTACATCTTCGCGCTCGGCCTGTACCGCGCGCTCTACATCCCCAACTGGGTGTACCGCTACGTCATGGAGCCGCACCACAAGGTGGACTGGATTGCCATTGTGGCCGGCGTGATCCAGACGATCCTGTACAGCGACTTTTTCTGGATCTACTACCAGAAAGTCTTTAAGGGCAAGAAGTTCAAGCTGCCCGTCTAAGTGCAGACGGAGAACAAAGAACAAGAACGCCGACAGCGTTCTTTGAAGAGGCAAGAAGCAGGAAGACAATGCGGGCGAGGATCGATGATAGGGCAGAATGATGACGAGCAACGACGAAGAGGAGGGACACCACACCTTTTATCTCTCGTCCGTGCCGCTCGCCTGCAGATGGCGTCTTTCCTGGTCGCTCGCCAGCTCGAACGGGGACGAGGGGGAGAGGTGGAGGAGGATAGACAGAGTTGTGGATAGAAGAAGGGTGGAGAAGAGGAGGAGGAAGAAGAAGAAGAAGAAGAAAGAAAACAAACTCTAAGCGAGAAGAAACGCTCGCATTGAGTATGAGCAGCAGTGGAGGGACATGGAGTTTTAAGTTGCGTGTTATTTCACATGACATGTCGTATGGTATTATCTTGGCGTTCAAGTTTTGTTCTGTTTTGTTCTGGTCTGTATCTTGTATTATTTTCGGGCGAGAATACTGTGTTCTCGTGGCTGATATTCTCATAATAAATGCATGAAAAAGAATGCCCTTGGATTACAATGTGAACAGAGAGACAGAGTGCAGAGCCCAGCATGTAGAGTCTGTTATCGCATAAACGGCAAGAATAGGTTGTCGCATCTTTTTGGTGGTCTCGCTGGCCCAAGTCTCAGACGAGTTTGAGACGGCCGATCCTCTGTCCGCCTTGTCCGTAAAAGGAGTACGACGTAGTACTCATACAATTGGGTTTGGTGTCTACCACCCGCCCGGTCTCGTGGTTTTCTTTCTTTTTTTCTGTCTTTCTTTTTATCCCTTTTCTTTTGACAGCAAAACTCAAACGCATGAATGGAAAATCGACATGCTCGAGTCAAGACGGGAGAGATCGCTGTCACTAATATGCCAGTTGTTAGCGGTAGTTAGTGGATGTTTTGAAGCGTTTTAGCTGTTTTAGGGGCTCTAGCTGAGTTAGCGGGCATCGACTTACAAGACCAGGTAGACGGTCAACCTTTTGTAGGAATGTCTATTTACCCTTTCATCCGGCGACACCCTTTGGTGAGAGGAAGCCGGATCTGGAAACAATGTTGAGATCTTATTGTCGTGTCACTTTTCTGCCCTGGTTTCCGGTGTAAACAGACCAGTTTCTCTCTTTAGGCAGAGCATCAAAGAAGAAACAAACAGTTGGGAAAACCTGGGAAGAAAAGAAGGAAAAGTCCAAGAGATGGCCGAATGTTTACTTCTAATCGCGACTACTTCAATATCAATTGTAGCTTTCTCGCTTTCGTTATCTTTTTGTCCGTACTCTACTTACCTGACTGAACCCTGCCTCTTATCCGGCAAGGCATGCCTCTTTGCCTCTCTGCTTTCTTCTCAACTTTTCTTTCTTCCCTTGCCTGCATCTGCTGTCACGGTTTCAGAAATACGACACTGACAAGAGGACGACAGGGATAGCTGTGCATGTACGACTTACACCGTATTCGATCTTGCTTCTGCGCAGAATGCAAACGTCGGTTCGCTGCCTTTGGTCTGCCTTTGTCCTCGCTTGCCAATATACCATCGACTTGCTGCCGTCGACCGAAAAGAGAACGGAAGATCGGAGGAGGTCTGTGTGTCTATTCTTTACTTTCTCTTCTTCCCGACAAAGATTCATAGAGTGAATACGCCGTACTGTGTGTGGTTATCGACAAGGAGGATGTCCAGCGATGAGACGTTCCAAACCCCGGGTCGACGGGTTGGGGGAAAGAAAAAGGGAATGAAAAAGGAAAAAGACAAAAGACAAAAAGACGGACGATGGTCTTCCTTGGGGAAAGGTAGCAGTGCAACAGCCGAGAACACTACATCTGATTGGACAGTCGCATATCGAGAAAATCCTCGACTGCCAGTCATCCAGCACTCGTCCGTCAATTCTCTATGCAATCGCCCGTCTTAGTGACAGCTTGAGACTCTGTTTTCATCGCCTGTCATGCGACACTGATCGACCATTGTCCCCACGATGAGGGCCGGAGAGGAAGGAAGAAAGAGAAAACTCTATTGTATGGAGAGAGTGAAAGCCAGGGTCTTGAACAGAATAAGCAATCACACGCATTCTCGACCCGCAACTGCACGCGAGTTACAAGTCTGGGTCGCTGGACCGACTTTATGCTTTCTTGGGTCGCCTGGAACCTGACGTTGTCTTTCGTCGAGGACGACTCGGAGAATGCGTCGCCGGCATGGCTGCTTGCCGTTTAGAGAAGACGCAGAGAAGGAGAACGAAAACTGGTTGACGATTGCATGAATGGTTTGGTTTTTGGTTCACGATGCCCGGAACGATGCATGGAAACGAGAAAGATGTATGGAACTACCATGTCCATCTTTCCATCATAGTCATCCTGACCCTGTTCGCCTAACCCGGACCAATCTCTGTTGCCTCCCTCTTTTCCTTGTCTTGTTTTCCTTTTTACTTCCTGCTCCCCCCTCTTTTCTTTTCTCCTTTTGGTTTTTGTTTCTTTTTCTCTCCTTTTTGCCTATTTTCTTGATTTTCTTGCCTCCCAAACTCTTTCACTTCTTCATCTCCTTCGCATCGTGACGTTGACTTTAGCCACGACGATGATTTCCTGTTTGTTTGTTTGTTTATGATACCCATTCTTGTTCACTTCACGTCACTTATTTTTTTTCTCTTTTCTCTTTTCTTCTCTACACTCTCTGGTAGAGCGCTTTAATACTCTTTCTTCACACCTCTCCCCTTCCATGGCGCGAAGGCACCACAAGCGGTGGTGGCCAGCTGGTCTTTGGCTGCCACTGCTTCTCACAGCAAGTCCGTCGTGGGCTACTGCCGTCGACTCAAACGCAAACTCACAAAATGGCCTCCTAGCACGGATACCAGGCGTCAGTGACAACGCCAATAACGCCAACCACGTGGCCGACGTCTTCCGGCGACTAACTGCACCACTGGCGGCCGCAGCCGAAGCCGCCGCGGCCGAGCCCAACATTATGGCCGCCGACGCCGACGAGCAGACACAGCAGTTGCTGGACGCCATTGTCCGGCGAGAAGAGCTGTTGCGGGAAGCACGAGAGAACCCCGCACCCGCCAAGGTGGCAAGACAACCCATGCAAACACCAGCACCGCTCTTCTCACTCGGCCGCCGCCAAGACGACGGCCAGATCCAGGCACTGAGTGCCCAGATCCAGTCCATCTCGCTGGTCGCCTCGTCCATCAGCCAGGCCAGCCGCCAGGTCTCCCAAACCTCCCAGCAGCTCGCCCAGCAGGTCACGCAGCTCTCCCAGTCCACCGACCGGCTGTCGCAGTCCATCAACTCGCTCCAAAACTCGGCCCAACAGGCGCAGCAGTCTGCGCAGCAGGCCCAGGATGCGGCCCGTCAAGCCTCGGACGCCGCCCGCCAGGCGTCCCAGTCGGCGTCCCAGGCCATCTCGAGCGCCATTAGTAGTGCACAGAGCAGCGCCGATGCCGTGGTGGCGTCCAACCTGGCCAGTATCACTAGCAGCGCGTCGGCCATTATTGCCTCGGCGAGCGCCAGCGCGGCCCAGCTGGCCCGCCTGGCGGCATCGCAAGTGCAGTCGGCCCAGGCAGACGCCACGATTGCCCGCGCCGACGCGGCCACACAGGTCCAGCAGGCCCAAGGCACAGCCGTCTCGGTGACGCAAGCAGCGCTGGCCATTGTCGGTGCCTTTGTCGGTTCGTCTTTGCTCACAATCCTGGCATTCTACCTGGTGCTGCGCTACAAGACCAACCGCAAGCGCCGCCGGACTCGCCTGATCGCCACGCGCGGCGACATTGGCTACCCGCAGCAGCAGGACGACGGCAACGACCGTGGTGACCGAGGCACGTATGGCTACCCAATCGACCTCAAGGATCCGCCACGCAAGTCCGTGTCGGCAGACAATGCGGGCGGTGAAACGGGTGAAAACGGCTTCAGTGAGAAGCGCCCCGAGGCGGCCTACCTGAGAAACTCGTCCACGGGCGGTGCCGGCTTTGGCCTGGGCGGTGCCTTTGGGTCAGGCAGTGGCAGCAGTCTGAACATGACTGGTGGTCTGCCCGCCACTGGGCCGGCAGCGCGGAAAGGTAGCAACCCGGGCGCCGTAAACGGCCGCTCGTCCTTTTCGCTCTTTCCCAAGACGCCCGAGGCCGACATTGGCGTCGCCAGCGGCTCGCCGCCGCAGCAGCAGCAACAGCAGCAGACACAGTCCGAGGCCGCGCCAGTCGTGTCCCCCTCCATCTATGCCACCGGCACAACCGCCATGACCACCACACTGTCCCGCGCCAACACAACCACAAACAACCCGACGCGCGCGCCGCCGAGCCTCCAGCAGTGGCTGCGGGAAGGGACCGTCAGTCCGTTTGGCACCCTGAAGCGGGACAGCACCAGCCAGCAGCGGAACGCGAACGCCAGTAACTCGAACTCTGCCCAGCCCGCCACCTCGGCCCTCGACCGCAGACAACAGCAGCTCCGCGCAATGATGAAGCGCTCCGTGGGCGTCGGCGGCGTCAATGCCGGCGGCGGCGGGAGCCGCGTGATGCAGCCGGGCGGGTCACTGCCGCTGAGGAATAACTAGTCGACGAAGTCGAGTGTGTCTTGTCTGCTCCTATTCTTTCGTGTCCTTTTCTTTCTTTCTTCATTCTCGACGAGCATAATGGGAGGCGAGGAGCAAGGCGTTGTCGGTTTGATGCATTCCTTTTTCTTTTTCTTTCTCTTCTTCTTCGTCTCGAATAGTACCTTAGTCAGTAATATCAACAACAATCAACTTACATTAGATCGCCATTCTTGTGTTTTTCGTTCTGCGTTTCGTCGTGTTTTCTCAATTAAGGCTCACAACCCCATTGACCTGCGTTCCAATGAACAGCCAAAGCTCCACTGCCATGCTTGTCACGCGGATGAGTGCAATGCAATCAACATTATGGAGGTACTCTGCATTGACGCTGTTGTCGTGATGTGGTTATGCTGTTGTCTGGTGGTGATTTGTCGTTAGACTCTCGTGTTGTCTTGCATCCAGCCAGTCGTATTTGCATGTGAAGAAACGGGAATAGTACGATGCAAGAAATACAGGGAGGTTTCCGCGTATCCTGGCTCGCTCCTGCCCACCAATTGCGCCATCCCTCAGTCGACCTTCACCCAAAGAGGAAGCGGCGTGGGGAGACAAGGTAGGGGTGGCCTTTTTTTCACTTTGCAGGTCTCGTTGTGTACTGTCCTTGGCAAGAAGGAAAGCGCGAATCGCAGAGGTCGAAAGTCGAAAAGAAAACAGGGTTCACATGCGTTTTGACCCTCTTTCCCGTGAGCCCTCTTGTGCCCCCAATCCTTCCTCTTTATCCCGATTCTTCCTGTCCGTTCATTGTTCCTTCCTGTCTTGTTTTGTCTCACGGGCGCTCCTTCGTACATCGTATTAATACTCCGTATTTGCCTTTTGCCTCTTCCTTCACGAAAACTTTCTGCCTGCCGTGACAGGAGCCAGCCTCCCTCCTGCTACCCTTCCCAAATGGGGAGGACCGCACCGGTAGGCCGGGTGCTTCCTGCTGGCTGATGCTGCCAACGGCATAAGTGGGCTTCATTGGTTGCCTTGTGGGCGAATTGACCCACTCCCCCTTCTTTCCTGTCTTGGCCCTTTCCAACACGTCGTACTTTCGTACTTTCAGGGCTCTCTCCTCTTTTCTGCCTTTCGAGTTTCCAACGCCGCTTGAACGGCTGCAGTTGCAGTTGCAGTTGCGCTTTGTATGGAGGACTACTGACAGGGGTTTGATGGGCCGGGAACGGCTCACAGGTAGGGCAGTTTTTGGCGAGTTCGCACAGATAGTGTGGCAGGGTGACAGAGGCAGAGTTGCAGAGTGGCTGACTGCTTTTTCTATTCTCTTTTTCGCTTTTGCGGTGCGGTCGCTCCTGCCCCCTGTCGGCTTCGAAGCGACTTTTGCCAGCTTGCCCTCTATCTGTTTCTTTCCTCGTGGTTGGCTGGTCTGCACCTGCCCATTGCGCCGCCCAAATAAATTGAAAAACGGGGAAGGAACGAGAGCAGAAAAGCCCCCCGAAAAAGAAAAACAGAAAAAAAGAGGGCCACTGGCGAGTAAGAAAAAAGACGAGGAAGGAGCCAAGGACAAGGACACGAGCTTGGTCGGTTGTTGAGAGGGCAATGAGGAAACAACCAGCCTCATCCCAGTCCAAAGCCCCAAGCCTTCAGCCAAAGCAAGCCCAGACCCTCCTTCTCCTCTTTCGTTCTGTAGTTCTGCCCCTTCCCGAAAAAGTAAACGGTCGAAACGGGGAAACAGAAACAAAACCTCTCTGAAATATTGCGTATTGCGTACTTTACTTTTGACAGAAACATACTTCAATTTCCAAACTCCATACTTTGTCCTCAACATAACCCAAAGACTGGACGACGCCATCCACTAACCGAACCACGCGCGACCCGCGACGCTCCCGTTCTCCGCCGCTTGTTGCCTGTCACCTGTCATTGTTTCGCTGGCTCCCGCCGCCTAGTTTCTAGTTCAGGGACCTGGCAGAACCGTTGGCCTTTTCGAAGAAATGACAAGCCAAAATTGAACTTCCGACTCCAGCGAAAAGCCTCCATTGGCGGCCGCTCCCCTATCCTATCGGCGGAGAACAGGACAGAAACGAGAACGAATGGACGATTGAGAAGACGACAAAGAACAGGCGACTTAAAGCGAAAGAGCTCAACGTTCTTTCTCCCCTTTCCCAGCGACCACCGATTTTCTCAAAACGATATCAGCCGCGACGGGCTGTCTTGCTTCGCTGTTTCGGACTGAAGCATCAGCCCAGGGGGACGGCAGACGACCAGAACCTTCTTCAGTCGAACAGTCACACAGTCGCACATTCGCACAGTCGCACAAAACGAGCCTTGAAGAGAGCGAGACATCGACCCAGCACGCACCACACATATGCCTTGAGCACCCCAACAACGCCGCTTCACCATGGATATGCCAATGGACCCGTCCTCGGACCAGGCCTCGGCCTCGGCCATCCGGGACGCCTTGGGCCTCCACGTGCCGCAGCAGCATCAACAACACGCCGGCGCCGACCTGTCGTTTTACGTCTTTGAGCAGCAGCAGCAGCACGGAATGCAGCCAAACGTTTCTGGAGGCTTGGTGACGCCCGACGACACCTATGCTTGCTGGTCCCAGGATCCGATGGACCTCGACTACGACCCGGAGCTTGCGTCGTGGGTGAACTCGTGGGATGCGACGCCGGCCTCGCTTCCACAGCAGCAGCAGCAGCAGCATCAACAGCAACATCAACAACCTGCCCTGGCACAAATGTCGCCAACGATCCCCTCGCAGCCTCAGCAGCAACAGCAACAGCAACAGCAACAGCAACAGCACCATCACACCCATAACCAACATCACCAGCAGCAGCTGCAACAACTGCAGATGCAACCGCCGCAAGGACCTCTGCCACAGCATCCTCAGAGTCACCATCAGCCGCATCGTCAACAGAGACAACAGCAGCAACAACAGCATCAACTGGCTCTGCGTGAAAACCATATGCCGCAACAGCAGCCGCAACAACTGCAGCCGCAACAAGCACATACAGAGCAGCACCAGCAACAGCTCCAGCACCAGCTGCCCCAGCATGCGCAACAGTCGTTTTCCAGCAGCCAGGCCTCTGTCCCATCGTTTGATATTAACATTAACTCTCTGCCGTCAAGTTTCTCCGATGCTGTCCCGAACAAGGCCAACAAGATCATGGGTCCCGACGACTTTCTTTTCCCAGACGACGAGTCAGCCGCCGTGATTTCAAACCAGATCCACATCCAGCACGTCCAGCAGAACGCCGTACAGGATTCTTCAGCACAGGCCTCACAGACAAGTGGGACAAGTCAACAGACAACACCAGCTGTTGGCCTGGACCTCAACGACCCTGCAACGCTGGAGCTGTACGACGACATGCTGCTCTTCTCGCGCGGCAACGGCTTGTCGAACGACAAGCTGGCCTTTGACGGCTGCGATGCGACCAAGGAGGCTGTCCTGCATCGTCTGGCGCTCAAGTTCAAGCTCAGCTACAGCTACGACCCTGTGCAGCGCAAGGCTGTCATCTGGCGATCGTCCGTTTTCGGCCCAGTGAAGCAGGACCCAGCCCCGGTCGTCGATGTGCAGCCGGCAACTCTGCCGTCACAAGCTCCGGCTTTCGGCAACAATGCGACTGTGACTGCTGCACCTCCCACCTCGCCCATTGCTACAGCTCCGCCACCTGCTCACACGGTTCCTTCGTCTCTCAGCCCACCAACAACTGCCACCGACAACAGCCCTCAACAGCCTCAAAAGCGCCACACAATCACCACACCGGTCACATTCCCTCTCCTCCAGCAAGACACCAACACCGTCGGCCTGTCTGTTGGCCTCACCCCGCCACCTGCTAAGCGACTGAGCCACGACAGCAGTGCTGCTGCGTCGGTTGTCTCGTCGCTTGTGCTCTCCGGCCAGGCATTCCCCGGCGGCGACGACGACAACAAGCAGCTGCCCTCCCAACCCCACCAGGACACGCCGTCTCTCGGCGACCGTCTCTCGAGTAGCTGGAACATCTTCCACTCTGGCATCTCTTCTCGACGACCGCGCGGCCGACGGGGCCCGTTGAGTGCCAAGAGCCGCAAGGACATTAAGGACCTCGAATGGGCTGGAGGCGCCTGTTGGCGGTGCAAGATCCTGCGCCGGAAATGCGACCCCGGCATCCCGTGCAAGAACTGCCCCGCCCCGGACCTCCGCGAAGACGCTCCTCCCTGGCCATTGATTGGTTGTCGGCGTGGAAATCTGCGGGAAGCCATGCCGCCGCAGGTGTTGTGCACAAAGTCTCGCGCTCTCCTTGCGTCCTGCTCCCACAAGATGCCCGCCATCCTGGCTGCCGAGAACGTCGTCGACAATTTAACCGGCGGCCCGCCTCCGGCGCAGCCCGACGCCGTGTCCCATTGCTTCCGCGAAGCCGAGATGCAGTGCCTGTCCGACAACAAGCTGGTCCTGGACAACCCGGCGCTGTTCCTCCGGACGCACGACCACTCGGTGGCAGCGCACCACTTCTCACAGTCGATCCGCAACGGCCGCTACCGCGCCAACGAATCTCTGAATGTCGCCTGCCAGGTGCACGAGACGTCGTCGACGTACTCGGACCTGATCTCGAGCATTGCCTGGGAGCTGGCCGACAACAGCGAGAGCCTGGGTGTCTTGGAGATTGAGTCGGTCGAGAGCTTCATGATGCTGCTGGAGACGGCGTGCTTGTATGAGGTGGAAGTCGGCAAGTCGCCCATGGTGTCGCTGTCGCTGGTGTGTCTGCGCAACTGCCTGGATGCGCTCCGACTGAACTCGGCCCACCTGCTGGATGCACGCCTCCACACGACCTGCCAGAGCGACCGCTGCAGCATCAACTGCCTCCGCGAGCTGGCCAACTGCATCGACACCTACATCGAAGAGCTCTCGCTGCTCATGTTCCGCAAGGTCAACCTGCGCGACCGCCGCTGGTGGCTCTCGACGTTCTACAGCCTGTGCATCCAGGCCTATGTGCGCCGCGCCCTGCTTGTCATTGAACAGAAGCTGCTGTACCCCGACTCGGACGACGCCGATGTCCTGTACAGCAGCCAGTACTTGCATCTGGTCACAGTCCTGTTCATTGCCGTCTCCTTCCAGTACGACCCGCTCGTATCCAACAGCGGCGGCCTGCAGCTGCAGCAGTCCCTTCTGTCTGAAGAAGATGGAGGATCGGGGTCGGGGTCGGCATCCGACAACATGTTTGTGCCCGACCGGTACTTTGCCGCCGGTCGTTCGGCGTGTGCCGTCAACATTTGGCTGGACGAGGGCATCAAGTCGTCGTACCAGTTCCTGACACGGCTCCTCAACATCGGGTCGCTCGACTTTGACATGGGCCAGATCGAGGGCGGCGCCGACGTCACCATGGAAGGCTCGGACGCCGTGCTGCCGCTGCGCAGACTGCATGGGATCAAGTCGGACTCGTTCTCGGCCTCGGCCTACTCGAGCCCCAACTCGTCGACTACCAGCTTTGCCAGCTCACTGTCGGCGCCGCGGTCCACGACGGGCGTCATCAGCCCGCCATCATCGGTCGGGCCCATGTCGTCGGCCTCGTCGCCGCGGACGTCACTGCTCATGACCGAGCGCCGCAGCAGCATCGGATCGCTGCCGAGCCGCTTGTCGGCCGCCTCCTTCCCGTCCTTTACGCCGGGCACCTCGATTGCCAACATGCCTTTGCCATCCAAACCGGGCAAGGCCGGCTCGATCGTCTCGGAAAGCGGCTGCAGCAGCATCGGGAGCACGGCCACGGCCACAAACATACCGCCGCCAGAGGACAACACCGACGGACAGCTGGTCTGCACGTGCTGCCCCAAACGGCCGCAGCGTTTCAATACAATGGACGAGCTCAAGGTGCACCAAACAAAGAAGCCGCACATTTGCGCATTTTGCGGCCGCCGCTTCAGCCGGATGAACGAGGCCGAGCGGCACATAACCACGATCCATCTGCGGCCGTTCTCCTGGTCGTGCCGCCGCCTGGCGACGCCCCTGCTGGCGTTTCAGCGCGTCAGCGACGGCACGACGGCCTACGACGTCTGCGGCTTCTGTGGCCGGCAGTTTGAGCGGCCACTGACCACGACCACGAGCGACGACGTCGCGAGGAGCCAACACCAACACGACGCGGCGCTGACCGCCCACGTCGAGGTCGACCACAAGCTGCACGACTGCAAGGCGAGCGCCAAGAAGTTTTACCGCGAGGACATGTTCGGCCAGCACCTGAAGCTGTCGCACGCTGCCGAGCCGGGCGTCTGGCTCAAGTACCTGGAGAACGTCTGCAAGGCCGAGGAGAAGGAGAGCGGCGTGCCGCCAACGGTCGTGGCGTAGGTGGTGGTGTTGACATGGTGTCTTGACATTTTGTCTTTTTTCCCCATTTCTCCTATTTCTCCTATTTCTCCTATTTCCACTCTTTCCACTTTTTTTTCACATACTGTGTGAACCATTTCCTTTACATTTCTGAAAGCTACAATACCCCTAAACTCGATTGATACGCAACGAATATAAAGATGATACGAAACCATTGTGTAAATGAATGATGTGACTGTGATTCAGATATAAAAGGAAATAATGACAAAAGGCAGAAAGATACAATTCCCTGTGAAACTCCAATTCCAAATGAACTCCATGGATGACATGATAGCGAATGTGACACCATATCCGGTGTATGTGTGTAAGCAAGCCCCCAATATAGACAAAAAACCAAAAAACCAAAAAACCAAAAAAAAAAAAAGAAAACACCTGGGTATGAAATATCCAATGATAATAAATGGGGGTATCAAAATGAGAGCCAGAAAGAGAGGGTATATACTAAAGGAACAAGGGTATAACGAATGTGAAGAAATTGAAACGAATGAAGAAAGACAGAATGGTGCTTTCAGCACTCTCAAGCTAAACGTGCTCCCGCGGATCGACCGGGTTGCGGCCCAGATCGGCCATGATGTCGTCCTCGTCCTCGTCGGGGCTGCGGTTGAGAATGGTCGACCGGGTGCGTTCCGTGCGGGGGGCGGGTTCACCGGCATTGTTGGCCGCATCTGCAGCAGCGGCCCGCAACTCCCAGCTGCCGACGCGCTCATGGCCGACGCCCGTGCCCGAGACGGCCACGTCGGCGTCGGCATCCTTGCGCTCGCCGCCCTTGAAGCCGCCACTGTTGCCGAAGCTGAAGCGCTTCGTAAAGATTCCCTTTCCGTCGCCACCACCAGCGCTGTTCTTCCGGCGGCCCATGAAAGCGAACCGTAGCCCGCCGAGCAGCATGGCCGCCAGAACGACGAGACCAATCACGCCGAGCGTGACGAGAGCGCCAATAACGCCAGCGACGGCCGGCGCCATACCGCAGCTCTTGCTACTGCCGCTGTTGGAAGAGCCAGAGCCAGAGCCAGAGCCAGTGCCCCCACCCGCACCATAGCCTGCATTCTCCAGCATGCCCGGACAAAAGATGCTCACGCCGTCGCAGGTGTCGCACCACACGGCCACCGACGCCAGACCAATGCCGCGCATACCGGCCTCAAAAGCCGTGTAGGGCATATCGGCCTGCGTGCTGTTGAACAGGTCGTACGTCGTGAGCTCGCTGTCGGCGTTGGTGTCGGGCACGTACAGGAAGCGCACGTAGAGGTCGGAGGGGGTCGGATAAACAGTATTATTGCCGACAGTCGAGTCGGACGCCGATTTCGAGTACAGCTCAAAGACCATGGCGCCGCCGTTGCCGGGAATCGTGTCGAACATTTCGAGCGCCGAGGGCCCGCCCAGCAAGCCCGACAGAGCAAAGAACGAAATCATGGGCTCAAAGGAGCCAAACATGAGGCTCAGCTTGTTGTTGGAGCCGGCGTTCAGCATGTTGTTCTGCAGGAAATTCACAACCTGCTGCGCAAGCATGCGGCCCGCCACGGCGCGGATCATGTCGCCGCTGGATTTGCCCGACACGGTCAGGTTGGCGTTGAGGGCGAGCTGCTGCGCCGAGGCAAAGATGCGCAGGTTCTCCATGACGGTCGCGTTCAGCGTGTTGGCTGTCTGCGGGTCGTGGTTGTACATGTACACGGCGTAATCATACAGCTGGTAGGCAAAGTAAAAGTTGGTGTTGGTCTCCGAGAACACACTCTGGAAGACCGTCGGCCACAGCCGCCGATAAAACTCGAGCGTGCTTTTGTACAGCTCCGGGTCCTCGTTGTCGTTGTGGTACTCAATGGCTGACTCCTGGTACAGCGTGCAGGCCATGTTGCCCTCGATCCACGCCGACGCCGGGTCCTGGACCGACGCCGTCGTGACCAGCGGGTACTGGTAGCCATTGAGCGGGAAGTTGACCAGTGCGCCGTTGGAGAGCACGGCAGCCGTCCGGCCGCCGTTGTCGTAGGCAAACTCGTTAGTCTGCGGCGGATACAGCCCCTGCATAAAGGCCAAAGCACCGGCCGCAATGTAGCTGTCGTCCGTGCTGAGCACCCGCACCTGTGTCGTGTCGAGCGCATTCGTCTCCAATCCATGAATAGGGAACTCGGCCGCCGTGCTGGCATTGCCGGTGCCCTGGAGCACGTAGCGGTTGCGGAACGCCGTGCCCTGGTTGTACATTTGCTGAGCGCCGAGCGGCGTCAACTCGGGGCTCGTGGGGCCGACCAAGGGCGTGCGCTCGCCGTACATCATGAATGCGACGGCAGACCACACGGTGATGTCCTCGGCAGCGGCAGTTGGGGTAATAGCGGTCGCTGCAAGCAGTCCGAGCGCAATGCTCTTGAGAAGAGGGGATTTGACAGCCATTGTTGTGATGCTACAGCTGTAGCCAATGCAAGATGTATGCCTTGGTGGAGGAGATTCAAGATGTTGTGGAAGAATAAATAGAGAAAAGAAGAGAGAAGAAGGGGCAAAGCCAAAAGTGGCGATGAAGAGGAAGGAGGGGAAAGGAGAAGAGCTGAAGGAAAAGAAGAAGCTCGCATGCGCCCAGATAAGACAAAGAGTAATGGCTGCAGATGGGGGGTACCAGAGCTAGCCATAACTCTTGTCAGCAGCGATCGCCAAACCAACAGCGAGGAGGATTAGATAGAGCGGCATTGTTGGCGAGGGATGCTTGAAAAGATAGTGCGTGATGGTGAAAGGCAAAATAGAAAGACAAGAAAGGAAAACTCTGGAGGAGCGTTAGAGCTAAGCTTATTCGGTTGCCCGTCGACAAGGGTGGATTGTGTCATATCTCGAAAGAGACATTGAGCAAGGCGCAAGCTGTGGGATGGACGACGTTGCGACGCTGGGCCGGCCTTTGTCTGTTGATGTGGGATGAGTAAAAGAGGAGCTGAGGGAGAAAAGAAAGAAGAGAAGCCAAAGAGCCAAAAGAGCCAAACAGAGAAGAAGCGTGTAAGTGAAGAGGGGGGACCACACCTCCTGAGCCAGCCAACCAGAGAAGGCAGGCGCAGAATAAAAGTGGGTCGTCGCACGGGAACAAGGCAAGAACGATGATGGGGTTAGCTGGACGCAAGCTGGACGCACGCTGTTTGGTGGGGTTTCGGAAAGGTGGGCACGCCGCCGCACTACCCGCTTTCCTAGTTAAACTTTCTTTTCTCTTTCTACGACTTGATCTTTCTCGAATGTGCTTTTTTCATCGGGTTGAGCCCTTCCTCAGTGTCTAGTGAGCGCCTTCGTGTAAAGGCTACATTTTCCTCCACATTACTCTTTGTAGGTGTAAACTCGACCGCGCCTTCCGCCGTGTAAGTTGTACAGAAATGGCAAGAGGTGAGGGGCGGCTGAGAGGAGCATGTGATGGCCAGCAAAGCTGCTGTCTCAGATAAGAGGAAGGAGGGAACGGAGCACTCTCAAAGCAAGAAAGAGCAGCAAATCTACAGCCAGAAGGAGCCGATGCGTTCATGGAAAGAGCGACGAGGAGAAAAGAGCGCAAGTGGAAAAAGAAGGAGCGACCGGAAAATACAGACAAGGCGGATAGGGAAAGACGACGAAGAGGAAAATGAAAAGGAAAAGGAAAAGGAAAAGGAAAAGAAGACGGCGAAGAAGACGGTGGGTATCCCGAAGGGTCCCCTCACCGCCAACGTCAAGCTTGCCATGCACGCACCCACTGGCTCAACACACCAAGTCAACGAGGTGTACGGAGGACTGTGTATTATCGCATGCTGCAGGGCCCATGGGAATTGGGAATGGCGCACTTGCCAAGGAGGGTGAGGTGAGCTGTGATTGCAATAGCGAGGAAAGTGCGATAGGGAAGTGACAGGAAGGTGCGATAGTGCTATAGCCCAATGACGTGAGGGGTGGAAGGTGCATCCCACTGTGCTCTGTCGGAGGAGGAAAGTGCATTTGGTGTGTACAGCTATCACGTCTTCGGCAAGAGCGTCCGATTCGGTGGCTGGGCGGCAGTCAGAAATCAGAAAGCAGAAAACGGAAACGGAAAGAGACGCAGTAGACACCAATAATGCATAATTCGGTACAGTTCATTCATTCGTCCTGGGCAGCGAAAGACCCAACGACACTATTTGACAGAGGCCTCTTTTCTGCATGCGCCATGCATGCCCCTCAGCCTCATCGAGTATAGCCAAAAGCATGGCCATGTGGCCTTCATCTGCAACCCTGCGGCTTCTCTTTTTTGACTCTTTTTGAGTTTCCTGGTGTATATCTAAGCAATGTTTTTTTTGTTGTCTCATCCGACCGTCCACTTGTCCAAGAAAATAAGATACCAAGAAAATAAAGGCAAAATGCAAAATGCAAAAATGATCCACGAAGCAGACGAGAAGAGTCACAGAGTGTCTCTCGTCTCTTCACATTGGATCCGCTATATCGTTAAGTAGTCCTCTTCCACCGTTCTGTCACCAAAAATGCAAGGAGATAATAAAACTATATCCAAAATTGTTGAAATAAAAGGGGAGATCAAAAGGAGGAGGAGAAAGTGAAAAAGGTATTCAAGAAAGGGTTGAAGAGAAGATATATATAAAAAGATGCAAGGTCGGAAAAGAAGCAACTCCGTCTACTGCTGAGACAGCTCCTCGTCGACCTGCTTCTGGACGAGTGCACCAACAGCCTTCCAGTCGTTGGCCACCTCCGACACGCGGCGCTCCTTCTCCTCGAGGCCAATGAACTCGGTCGGGCGGACCTGCTTCTCAAAGTCGAAGCCGGCCTCGTCCTTGAGCGCCATCACGACAGCGCCGGCAAACTTGGCGGGGTGTGCCGTCGACAGGGCGACGTGCGGCACGTTGGGGCTGGTGCGACCGATGGAGCGCTCGGCGGCCGTGAAGCCGACCGAGGTGTGGGGGTCCAGGATGTAGTGGGTGTCGTTGCTGCCGTAAGTCGTCTTGATGGTCTCGAGCGTCTGGGCGTCGCTGACGCGCTCGCTCTCAAACGTCCGCCGTGCCGTCGCGAGCACGTCCTTGTAGACGGGACCGAAGCCGCCCTTGGTCTTCAAGTCCTTGAGCCACGTGGCCACCTCCTGGCCGGCCTGCTTCTTGTTCCAGCCATCGTCCATGCCGGCAACCGCGGCAAACTCGTACGCGAGGTACCACAGCAGCCGCTCAAAGTTGCTCGACACCAGAATGTCCATGGCCGGGCTCAGAGTCTCCTTGACGCCGTCCTCGTGCGCCTTGGCGCCGTCGACGGCCAGGCCGCCGGCAGTGCCCGCTTGTTGTGCCTGCTGCTCGCGCTGCGAGATGGTGTGCTTCTCGTAGCGGCCCGTCTTCCAGAAGCGGTCCAGAATGTCGTTCTCGTTGGTGGCAATGACGAGCTTGTCGACGGGCAGGCCCATGCGGTGGGCAAAGTAGCCGGCCAGGACGTCGCCAAAATTGCCCGTGGGCACGACGAAGCGGACCTTGTCGCCGACCTTGAAGCCCTCGGCGGCCTGGACGAGCTTAAAGTACGAGTAAAAATAGTAGGTGATCTGGGCGAGGATGCGGGCAAAGTTGATCGAGTTGACGGCGCCCAGACTCAGTGCCTTGTTGGTCTCTGGGTCCGCAAACAGCGCCTTGACAATGTCTTGGCAGTCGTCGAACGTGCCCGTCACCGCCAGGTTGTGCACGTTCTTGTCGAGGACCGTCGTCATCTGGGCCTCCTGGATGGGGCTGACGCGGCCCTTGGGGTGCAGGATGAACACCGACACGTCCTTCTTGCCTCGTAAGCCGTAGATGGCGGCACTGCCCGTATCGCCCGACGTGGCGCCAACAACAGTCAAGTGGTGGCGGTCGCGGCCGGTCTTGCCCTCGTTTGTCCTGACCAAAAAGTACTCAAACAGGTTGCCCAGGAACTGCAGCGCAACGTCCTTGAACGCAAACGTCGGGCCGTGGAACAGCTCCAGCAGATACAGGTTGTCCTTCATGTGGACGAGCGGCGTGACGTCGTCGGTGCGGAATGTGGCGTAGCTGCGGTCGATGATGCCCCTCAAGTCGGCTGGCGGGATCTCGGACGGCGACACGTAGAGGGACATGATGCGGAAGGCCAGCTCCTGGAACGACAGGCCGGCCCAGCTCTGCCAGTCGGCGGCCTTGGGGATTTCCTGGGGGATAAACAGGCCGCCGTCGGAGCCCAGGCCCTGGAGGACGACCTCCTCGAAGGAGAGCTACACTGTGCGTTAGAGCTAGATGAGTTAATAGGGGGGCGGGGGTGACGTACATCCTCATCCTCGCCACGGGTCGAAAGATATCTCTGCGACGCCGTGTGCGTCTTCTCGCCAGCTGCCACGCCGTTGGATTGGCCGGACATGGCTGTGAGTATGCAGGGTGGGGGTATCTGGATGGAGGGGGACGTGGGTATTCGGAGGGGTGTCGGAGGGCGACGACAGCAACGACGATGTCGATGTTGCGAGCGAGTGGTTGCAGTCGCAAAAAAAAGCGAAAAAAGCGAGATGCGTTTTTGTGGTGATGGAGGAAAAGAGGTGAAGCACAAAGCGAGAACCGGAAGGTAAGAGCCAAAAAGTAAAGAGACCAAGATCCAAAAGGAAGGAACGCCGGGGCAAAACAAAAGTTTTCCGTTCGGCAGGAGGTGGTGCACACTAGAGCCTTTTTTTCTGTCGGTGCGATTTTGGTAGTTTGGTGTAATGACTTTTGGTGCATTCTATGGTCTCTCGTTGGTGTATTATTCTGGTATTGGCGCGGTTCTTTTGGGGGCGTCGCCGGCTTTCGGCGCTAGGGGGCAAGAACTGGCAAGTACGGAGTACTGGGACTGTGACTCAAAAATGGCAATTGGCTCAGTATTACTCGTCCAGGTGCCAATAGAGTTTGAATTATATTTCTATGGGGACCATGTAAATGGAGGGGCAGGCACGACTTTGCCGTGCAATGTGCTTTCCGTACTGGCGGGTGGGCTCCTGCCGTTGCTGCGCCGTCATGGACATGGAGGGGAAGGAGCGAAGACGATGCGACTACGACTGCGTTTATGACCAGTAATTACCCAGTGCTTGCCATATTCCGCGGTTTATGTCCACTTGCACAGGCCTGGTGACGTTATAGTGCAACATGTTCTATTCTGTAGCCTATGCATTGTGACTGTGCATCTTTTACCTCTTATATATTGTGCACGTTGTGCTACGCCTTCTGTTCGCTGTTGTTGCACCATCTCATCATTCGGTGACGATGGACGGTGTAAGCTGCGGGTGCAGACATCGGCGACATGACAGCTGTAAGTGGGCGGCCGTTATGGAGTTTGCCGAGACATGAGAGTACGACGTACAAATTATACAGAGGACAGTGCTGGCAGCTGCTGACAGCTGTCAGGATATGCTCACCAGGCATCTTTATTTTGTGGGTCCGTCCTTATCGCACCCTTATCGGACCCCAGCTCCAACTCCAACACTCCAATACTCCAAGCTGTCCTTTTGCTCTGGAACCACACTCTGGCTTTTGCTGTCCTTTTGCCATTTCCCGACGTCAGACCGCCAACCATCGCGGCACAACCAATCTCTCTCGACTGTTGGTGAACAGACACCTCTTCGAAACAGTGCCTTCCTGCTAAAGGCCAGATCACAGTGGGAATTGTCTCTTTCTTTTTTGATGATTTGAAAATCCCCCCCCTTGTTTTGTCCTTTTCTTTCCTTTTTGTTTTCTTTTCTTTTTTTCTCTGTCGATTTATCCCACCTTCGGTTTCTCGACGACCCCACGAACAGACACAGGTTCTCTTTGTTCCTGTTTTACTGCGTCGCCCTACCTCTTCCTTTCTGGCCTTGTGCCATCGACGAATATCGACAAAATATCGACAATCCCTCCTTTCCTTTTTCCGTTCGACGAAAACACAATGGCACGACCAACAATATCCCTGCGGCTCGCGTTCGCGGGCCTCTTCCTCTTCTGCTGCCACGCCCTGGCTGCGTCGGCCGTTCTGGGTGTCGATCTCGGCACAGAATATATCAAGGCTGCCCTCGTCAAGCCGGGCATTCCCCTCGAGATTGTTCTCACGAAAGACTCACGACGCAAAGAGATCTCGGCCGTTGCGTTCAAGACGCCCCAGGGCGGGCCCAAGGCCGGCGTCTACCCCGAGCGTGCCTATGGCTCCGACGCCATGGCCCTGGCGGCCCGTTTTCCGGGCGACGTCTACCCAAACCTCAAGGCGTTGCTCGGGTTAACTCTGGACGGTGGCAAGGAGTCCACTGCCGTGATTGAAGAATATGCCAGCCGCCACCCGGCCCTGAAGCTCGAGGCGGCGTACAAAGACCGCCAGACGGTGGCGCTCAAGAGCGGCGGTGCGTTTGTCGAGAGCGAGGAGGCGTGGATGATCGAGGAGCTGCTGGCTATGGAGCTCAAGAGCGTCCGTCGTAACGCCGAGTCACTGGCCGGCGCCGACACGTCTGTCCGTGCCGCTGTGATCACGGTCCCGCCCTTTTACACGGCCGACGAGAAACGGGCTGTCGAGCTGGCGGCCAATTTGGCTGGATTGAGGGTGCTGTCCTTAATAAGTGACGGCCTCTCGGTCGGTCTCAACTACGCCACGAGCCGCCAGTTCCCCAGCGTCAAGGAGGGCGGTAAGCCCGAGGTGCACATGGTCTTTGACATGGGCGCCGGCTCCACCAAGGCCACTGTCCTGCGCTTCCAGAGCCGCTCCGTCAAGGACGTCGGCAAGTTCAACAAGACCGTCCAGGAAGTCGACGTTCTCGGCAGCGGCTGGGACCGCACGCTGGGCGGCGATGCGCTGAATGCGCTGATTATCGACGACATGGTGGCCCAGTTTGTGGACAGCAAGGCCGCCAAGGCCGCTTCTGTTTCGGCTGACGCAGTCAAGGCTCACGGCCGCACGGTCGCCAAGCTCTCCAAAGAGGCCGAGCGCATCCGCCACGTCCTGAGCGCCAACAGCAACACGGCCGCCAGCTTCGAGGGCCTGTACAACGACATTGACTTCCGCTACAAGATCAGCCGCGCCGACTTCGAGGCCATGGCCGAGGCCCACAGCGCGCGCGTCAGCACCGCCGTCAAAGACGCTCTGCGCATGGCCGGCCTGACTGTCTCCGACCTGGACTCGGTCATCCTGCACGGCGGCGCCACCCGCACCCCGTTTGTCCAGAAGCAGCTCGAGCAGATCTTTGGCGGCTCCAGCAAGCTGCGCACCAACGTCAACTCGGACGAGGCCGCCGTGTTCGGTGCCGGCTTCCGCGCGGCCGAGCTCAGCCCCAGTTTCCGGGTCAAGGAGATTCGTGTTTCTGAGGGCGCTGTCTACGGTGTCTCCATGAAGCCAGAAAAGGCTGACGACAAGGCTGCGGCCAACATCGTTTCTGACAGCCAGGTCTGGGTGCCCACGTCGTACACCGGCAATGCGGCCTCCAGGCAAGAATTTGTCTACCAGCTCAGCGATGAGAACAAGGCCGAGGCCTCGGCTGTCTTCTACCAGCAGGTCCCCGGTGCCGACGGCAAGCTCGTCGAGTCGGCCGTCAAGACGTTTGCGACCAGCAACCTCACGGCCACGTTCGACAAGCTCGTGGACAAGCACGCCTGCGAGCCCAGTACCGTCCAGTTTAAGCTGCTGCTGCGCCTCAGCGCCGAGAACGGAGAGGTCGAGGTCGTCAAGGCCTTTGCCGAGTGCGAGGCCGAGGGCCCGGAGAAGGAGAGCCTGATGGACGGCGTCAAGAACCTCTTTGGCTTTGGCAAGAACAAGGACGAGAAGCCGCTGGATGGTGAGGAGGAGGACGCGTCGAGCTCTAGCTTGTCCAGCAGCTCCTCGGCCAGCAGTGAGACTTCTACGTCAACCTCCTCGTCGGCGTCGGTCTCTTCGTCGGCTGCCGCCGCCGCGGAAGACAAAGAGCCCGCCAAGAAGGTCCCCGTCGCCATCCCCGTCAAGTTTACCCTCGAAAACGCCGGCATCCGCGCCCTGTCCGACAGCGAGATGCAGACGGTCAAGAAGCGCCTCCAAGCCTTTGACGCGTCCGACCGTGCCCGTGTCCAGCGCGAAGAGAGCTTCAACCAGCTCGAGGCCTTCACCTACAAGGTCCGCAGCTTGCTTGAGAGCGACGAGTTTATTGCCGCATCGACGCTCGCCGAGCGCGAGACGCTCGAGACGATGCGCAGCGTGACCAGCGACTGGCTCTATGACGGCGGCGTCGACGCCACCCACGAGGAGCTCAGGAAGAAGTACACGGCCCTCAAGACGCCCGTTGACGCCATTGAGACGCGCATTTCTGAAGCCGAGAAGCGCCCGGCGCTCATTGCAGGCCTCAAGGAGGCTTTGACGCAGAGCCGTGAGTTTGCCGACTCGATCCGCGACCGCATTGTCGAGTACGAGGACTACCACGCCAGCAAGTCGGCCGCCTCTTCCTCCGCGACCACTTCGTCGACATCCTCTACGGAGACCCCCGCGACCAAGGCTGACTTTGACGGCCTCGAGGACGACGAGCCTCCTGTCGTCGTCGCCGACGAAGAACCCGTCGAGTCCACCGAGGACCGCGGTCCCGTCCCGCCCATCTACACACGCGAGGACCTCAAGGAGTCCGAGGAGCTGACCGCGTCGGTGGCGGCCTGGCTGGACGAGAAGGAGGCTGCTCAGGCTAAGCTGGGCCCCACGGACGACCCGATCCTGACCGCCAAGGAACTCAAGGCAAAGCGCGACCACCTCGACAAGGTCGGCATGGACCTGGCCATGAAGGCCGTCCGCAACTTTGAGAAGACGCAGAAGAAGAGCGGCAGCAGCAGCAAGTCGAGCAAGTCCAAGAAAACGAGCAAGACAAAGACAAAGACGGCCTCGGCGTCGTCCTCTGCGACGGCATCCACTTCCACTTCTTCTTCATCCGCGGAAGCCAAGCCGTCAAAGGAGGCTGTCCAGGACGAGGGTGTCAAGCACGAGGAGCTGTAATCAGTAACCAGTCATATTGTACTGCTGTCTGCTGCTAAAGACAGTCTTGTCTTTTTGTCCCTCGTCTGTTTTATGGAGTTTTTGGAGCCTGCATGGGATATGAAATGATTTTGTCATGTTGATTATTATATAAAAAGTAGAGTTAAAAAAAGAATAAAAGGCGAACCATCCAATAAAAGCATAGATACCACATAGCTTGTGATTCAAGTCGTAATGTCAACTGAAGAGACTGCATGCCAAGAAAGTGCCAAACAAAACAAAACAAAACTGTTTGTAGCACACGGCAGCCAAGCTATTTGTATTACAATGTTGTGCTTCTTACGATAATGACTTTCTTGAATATAAGTGGATTAAGTTGAAGAAGACATTCCGCATCATTTCTTTTACATTTTTTTTCTTTTTTAGATTAATTATTCGCACCAAGAATAATAATAATAAAAAAGAGAATTGAAATTTTTAAACTGTGTTAGATCGAAGATGAAATAAATCATACAAGGAAATAGAAAAGAAACCCGTAAAGGTGTCTTCAATGTGGTATTTACTCAATGATACAGGATATTGAGACAACCACTCACAGCAATGACAGTGATTGGATTGTTTTCAAGCTCCAAGACCTTGTACCATGGAATACTGTACCCCTGGTTTTTATGTATGAAATTGATGAGACCTGTCCCTGAAATTACAAACACAACACAAAAGCACGAACGAACTGAGCACTGCTGGCAATAACTGAACACAGCTTCGACAGGAACAGGGACAGAGACGAGTCACAGAACAGCAAGATACCAAGACACCGGGGACAGGCTGGCCAACGTGCGTATGGAGGGATACGGAGAGATGTGTTTACGGGGAAGTGCATTTGATGCTGGACCCGGGTTCTGTGATGCTTCACGTCTCTCACTTTATCTCTTGAAACCAAACTCTGTCTTGATCGCGAATATCGCGAAAATGGAGACTGGGCGTACCTTCCCGCAAAGAACAAGACCTGTACCACAACGGTCCGGTGCAGAACCGAAAGACAGGTCCACAGACAGACTAGTTCAGAAGGGCAGGACAGGGCCATGGTATGCACTCGCACACGCACAAGCTGGCCGAGGAAGGAACGATGTTGGACACTGGGCACTGGATGTCGAATTGACGAGCCGAGAGACGCGTACCTTCCCACCTAGGGCCGTTTGCTCTCTCCACCGGGCGCTCTTTCCGTCCCGAAGAGGCAGTCGCGAGCCTGCTTAAAGGCCATCGTGGTGCATCGCACCTTCTGCTTTCTGTATATAGCAGGCCACCATCCTCCCCCCTCTTTTACTCTCATAAGCCCCTTTTCCTATCGTCGTGTCTTTTGCATCTTCTTCTGATCGTCATCCTTCACTCTGCGTTGTTTGTTGACCCGATATCTACTCGACCACTGGTCCTCCGCTCTTTCGCCTTGCATTTCATTGTTGCTGGATCTTGCAAACACCATCTACACTCATTTTAGACAGTTCACTGCCATTGTTCCTTGTCCCTATCCCCTGTAAAGACGTCCACTCTCATTTTGATGACCAGAATGCGGTATCCTTCGATTGCGTCGTTGACGCTTCTGCTCAAGACCGGCTCCGTGCTGGCAACTCCAGTCGTCGATGGGCCGGGCAATGATGTTCCTGCAAACACAAACACCTTTGAAGGCGGGTCGTTTGCAGTTGACCTCATCCGCAATGACGTCTACCGCAAGAATGGCGCCGCCGAGCTTGCCTGGGCTTACGCCAAATACAAAAAGGACCCGGCGGCCGTGCACACGAGCGCGAACACTAACAGCCGCGTGTCGTCCGGCCCCATCGGCGCGTACAACCAGAGCTATGATCGCGAGTACCTCAGTCCCGTCTACATTGGCAAGCCGGGGCAGCTGTGCTGGCTCGACATTGACACGGGATCGGGCGATCTGTAAGTAAACGGGCGTGTGGTGGATGGACCGGCCGTATTTCTATCCCTATTTCTAACCCTTCTTTCTCTCAGATGGCTCTTCACGTCCGACACGCCCAGCTTCTACCTGGACGGGCAGGAGATTTACCGCCCCCAAAACTCCTCAACGTCCGTCCAAGTGGCCAATGCTAGCTGGTCCATCACCTATGGCGACGGCAGCTATGCCGGTGGCGGCATCTACCGGGACACCGTGCGGATCGGTAATGTGTCTCTGCACAACGCGACCGTCGAGTCGGCAACGGCCGTCTCTCGCAGCTTGACGACGGACCCCGTCATGTCTGGTATCTTGGGACTGGCGCTCAATCACTCAAGCACCACCTATCCGCAGCAGCCTACCATTCTGGACTCACTGCGCCCCAAGCTCGACGCCAACCTGTTTGCTGCCGACCTCAAGTACCAGAACGTGGGCCAGTACCACTTTGGGTATATCAACGAGAGCGCCTACGAGGGGGACATGACCTGGCGTAGCGTGCTGCCACACTCTGGGTTCTGGGAGTTTTACATCCAGTCGATCCATATCGGGGGCGACAATGTCTGGCGCATGCACAACTGGCCCATGGTTGCCGACACAGGCACCACGCTTCTCCTCCTACCGACCGACCTGACCGAACTGTACTGGTCCTTTGTCCCTGGCGCGTACATGAGCGACGTGTACTACGGCTGGGTCTTCCCCTGCAACGCCACGCTGCCCGGGTTCGACTTTGGCTTTTCGGACGACCACTGGAACGCGACGATCCCGGGCCACTACTTCAACTTCCAGAACGTCAGCGACACGCTGTGCTACGGCGGCATCCAGGACAGCATGGAGCCGTTTGGCATTCTGGGCGATGCGTTCCTCAAGGCGCTGTATGTCGTCTTTGACATGGAACACTCGCGCGTCGGCATCGCATCGAAGAAGCTGCTGTCGTAGGGGAGGGAAGTATTTAAGTATTTGGGAGGGCAATGATTCTATGGAATGAGTTTGTTTGCAGGACGAGGGACGCCGGGAGAGAAAGGAGACCATATTGCGACCGAGTCGTTTTTGCTTTGTTTTGCCACTTCTGTTTCACAACATGTGGATGTTCATCTCATGTGTATTTCTGAATGTCCTTCTTAAGTTGATACTCGTATTAATGAGGCCAAAAGTCTTAAGAAGACATTGTGAATAATTCCTTATCTCTTTTCTTCTCTCTTCTGGAATGTGGTCTGGCGTTTGATTGCTGTTGGAATTTTTATCCGGGCCGTACCGTGCCGTGTGTTGGAATGAGAAAGAATGTGGACAATGCATGTCTTTGTTGCAGCTGCCCGCACAGACTCTTTTTCTATTCTGCCGACGTGACTCGCTTACAGGGATCTCCTACGAATGGATGCAACACATATTTCCAAGGGACGCTCATAAGTAAAAAGGAGAGAGATAGGGAGATAAGATGGTTTAATTGTAACAAGGCTATGCGTGTATGATACAAGATTCTGTGCGGAGTACTTGTTATATCTGTATGCTTTGGCTTGGATATGAGATATGAGATATGGCTATGGATATGGCTTAAAACAAGCCCACAGAAACAGACCAAGTGGCCAAAACGAGTGGCCAGAGTGCAAAAGAGGGGGAATAGGAGGTCGTGACAAAAGGGCTGTGGTATTGTGATGGGATGTAAGATGTAAGATGTAAGACAAAAGGGAATAGAGAGAATAGAGAAACCGAGAAGAAAAAGAGATAAAGAGAAAAATGAAGACATCCCCGATGCAAAAATTAAAGAGATAGATATAAACAAAATATAAAACGCTGAAAAGAAGGAAGACACGCAAGTCGGCAAAGCTGACGGGAATATTGTCGTCGAGGTGTAGAATGAGATGTAGACGTCCAGGCAACAGTTGAATCGTTATCCATGGTATCTGGATGCTGGATGCTAGATATCAAGAAAATCTAGTCGACTTGTGCCCCTCGTGACTGGCCGAACGTGTCGAGGTATGGCGCGTGTGCATGTCGATGCAGAGGCCGAGGCTTAGATTCTAGTAGCGGTCGCCATCACCGTCTGCATACATGTGTTAGCTGAGATGCTCATATCAAACATCAAACATCACCAGACATCTCTGGGCGCCTCCTCGCCCCCTCCCCTCCTCAATTGACAAAAGAAAGCTCACCCTCACTGCCAACGGGGGTCGGCGGCAAGGCGCCCGGCACAGCCTGCTGGCTGGCGCGTGCCGTACCTGGCCGGCTGCTGCCGTACTTCTGTGCGTTTGTTTCTTCCTGCGCCCGTTGACGGTGCTCCAATGGCCGTGGTGTAGAGCTCTGGGAATGGTCGTTGGCGCCTGATGGGCCGCTGGCGTTGTTGGTGCTGGCGTCCGCAAAAACGCCGTTGATGGAGGGGCGGTTGCGGGGGCTGGTCGGGCCGGCGGCCGGGTTCTTGTTCTTGTTGAGCATCGCCTCCATTTCGCGGATGCGGGCCTCGAGTGCCTCCAGTTCGGTGGTCTGGCTGGTGACCTGCTGCTTCCTGGGGGGAGGGAGACCAAAGTTAGAATGCTGTAAATAAAGAGCTTACAAATGTTGAGTTTTGCAAGCGAGCAGGAGATATCATTTTCGCCTTAATCGTAACCGGATTTGATTTCTCTGATCCCGGCTGTATTTTGTATTTTGTATTATGGGCGATGTCGCAGAGGGGAAACAAAAGGAGGGGGATCGGGGTCCATTCTCACCGCTTGTCGACCTGCTCGTCCAGGTCTGCAACGCTGTTCTCGATACGGAAGATGTCCATCAGCTCGAGCGAGAAAGAACGCGCAATGGTTCTGAGAGGCCAAGTTAGCTGCACGACATTCACCAAAAAAGTCTCAAGTCGAGATTGGGTGCAACTCACGACTGCGGCCGACGGCCGTTGGGCTTCCAGTCACGGTCGAGTTCTTCGTCGGACATGGTGGGCGTTGATACTGATAAGGGGCTGATTCTTGAGTTTTATTGTCAAGGGGCTGTCGCAAATACGGACGCGGACGTGCTGTCGCTGAAGAGAATCGTCGATAATAGCTAATGTAAATGTCGTGAGGATTGAAGATGTATGATTGAGGGAAGAGGAAGAAGGAAAGAGAGAAACGGATAAAGGAGAAAAGGGAGGAGGAAGAAAGAAAGAAAAGAAAGAGCGAAAGAAGGAAGGAAAGGCTGAGAACGAGAAACGAGAAAGGGAAAGAGAGTGTCGGGGGAAGGAGAGCAAAAAGGGACCAAATGACAGGACAAGGAAAGAGCTACCAACGGAAGTGTGCATGTAAATAATATGGGGGAGGGGTGAAAGGAGTGACACGCGCCTGCACTGCAGGTTCAGGTCAGGTCAGGCCGCTCAACTCTCAGGGCCTGACCAACTGACAACTGAAGAAGGTGTGCACGGCAGTGCTTGCCCTTCTCTGGTATTGACAAGGCAAGGGGTTCCCCACTTTTGCGGCCAGCTTGGGTTGCTGCTTTGATTTGCACCCGCCACTAACACAATGGGAAATGGGGACGCTACTGGGTGTAATTAACGAACGACCCTTCGCTCGTTCCCAAAGTGCGAAGAGTGCAGCGCTTCTGCTTTTACTTTTCACTCAGCGAACAGGCGAGATTTCCAAATTTCAGCCCGGTGATCGTCGTGGAGAGGTGCTGGGAGAGCAGGAGGCCAGAAGAAAGAAAAACGAAAAAGGGAAAAGAAAAGAAGGAAAAACAAGAAAAAGAAAACAAGAACTATGGAGACAAAAAAAGGAAAAGTACAACGGCGAAATGGCCTTAGGCTGAGACCGCCACGAGGTATCTTGGGGGAGCGGGCTGTGAACTGTAAACGGTGACAAGGGAGGCCACAGGACGACATTAGATGGTCCAGGAAGAAAGATCAGAGATGCAAGACAATTCGTTGTTCTGTTGATATTGTCGTGAAATGCATTTCCTACTGTGTATGTTTTCTTCTCCGCGCCTGCCCCTATTGCCAATTGGAGGAGAGTATCAAGGTGTTTGAAATAGGATATTTAATGCTGTTGCCCCCGTATTCAAGACGATCGTCGGGAAAGCGCCAGGCTGGCCCCAATCCAATCTCCTTTTTTGGGCCTTCTTCTCGTTTTGTTGATTTTGTTGGTAGGGAAGGAGTATTTTACGAAGCCAGGCCTGCCAGTGACGCGCATAAACTCCCCATAAACTGACCCTGTTCTTAGTGGCTTCAGGTGGTGGCTGCCCCTAGCATAAACCTCTACGACGTACAAAACCAGGGTTTCGTCCTTGCTTGGTCGCAATCAAACATGTAAATATGCGCATAGTCACCAGCCGATCGTTTGTTTTCGTTGAGGTCTCGTCTTTCTTCTTTCGTCTTTCGTCTTTGGTCGAACAGCCTGTTCATTGTTTCGTCGTTTCGTGTCCCTTGTTTCTCGAGCTCTTGATGCCTGTTTGTGCATGTCTTGAGTCTTGAGTCTTGTGAGATTCATAGAATGCATTGTGTCGCATTTTGGAGTCTCATTTGCAAATATTTAGACTTGTGACGAACACAGAAAGGCTGCAGAACCCTCTGCATTGCCCTGCTGCACACTGCGGCTGCAATGCGAAGCCAGCGCATCGAATGCATAAAAAAGAACGAGAGACAAACGAGAAAAGAGGAGACGACAAGTCGCCGGGACGATCCCTTCTCAGCCTAATCCGGTTGGCACTGTTGCAGTTGACGACTGATGGCGACATGACATGCTGCAGAATGTATCTTACATGGTAAGTACAAAGCAAGGAGGAGTTATTTACGGAATTAAATGTGAATAATTACTGTGCATTTGATTGAAGAAAGGAGGCTCGTAGGCTCGGCGTAAGGAGTCAAGTGGTAGGACGAGGCACGTGACCAGCTTGGTCTTCTGACCCGGTTAGACGCATGCGCTCCCCTATGACCCGAATCGTCACGGGAGTCGTCATTCAGCATGCGTGACCGCGTGACCCGAGCCACCCTGGAGATTTCAGAGTGTAGATTTCCTGTTGCATTTTGACCACTTTTCGTATCTTCTTTGTCTGGAGCGAACTGTTGCTGAGAGAGCTGAGACAATGGGCGATATGTAGTAAGCGGGGCGCTCGAGCCTCATCGGTGTCATGTGACTATCCTTTTCGGCTTTCTTGGCTTCTTGGCTTCTTGCCTCCTTGCCTTTTGGCCTTGTTGCTTTGGCTGGAAAATTCTTTCTGCATGGCCTGGCTGGCGCTGCGATTCAACGAATCAAACCCACGAATGCACCAAACCAAAACCAAACGCAACGGCCAGCACAGCAAAGCGACAGTGAAAGCCGACGACGACGACGCGTTTTGTATGCGCAAAGCGGACGAGACGAAACGGCGACCAAGACGGCGATTTCCATCGAAACACACGGCAGACACGTCCATTTCCATCAAGAGCCATCGCCGAGCCGGCCTGTGTTGATGAACTAGGGGGCTGCGTTCAGGGCGCGTTTTGCGGGATTCGCGTGGCTTGTGATTTTTTGATTCTTGATTTTCGATTTTCGATTCCCGATTCCCGATTTTGCGGCAATCCTCGGTACGTGACGCGATGCACTTTCCCTGGTGTTTACTTGGCGATGTCAATCGACGTCGTCTGTCACTCCTCGTTCCTTTCTGCCCATCCCACCCAACTGCTTTATCCCAAACCCCATCATCATCATCGTCGTCGCCGTCGATGCTGTCCACATCGTGAACTTCGTCATTGCCACCAGCCCTTCTGCACCGCCCACTAACACTTGCAGATCGTGGCGCCCATACACCTCCTGCCGAGACGTGAAGCTGCGCCTGCGCCTGCGCCCTTTGTTTGCTGGCGCGGCGGGCCTCTTTCTCCGTGGGGCATGACGACGACGAATATGCAGTCGACGTCGTCGTCGTCGTCGTTACCGTCCTCCTCGCCATCCGCGTTACCGTCCGCGTTCACGCCCCTCGAGTCGCTGCTGCTCTTCCAGTCCGTCCTCAAGAACGGCGTCGAGCCCAACGCCTTTGTCCGCACAGCCGCCGTCCTCCAGTCGAATCCCTTTGTGCGCAGCGACGAGCGCTTCGATGTTGCGCGCTTGAATGCCGAGTCGCTGCAGCGGCTGTTTCAGTACTTGCTGAAGGAGTTTAGCGATGAGGCAGCGCCCGCTGCCGCTGATGCGGCAGCGGCAGACATAAAGAAGGAGACAGGGACAGGGACGGACACGAAGACGGCGACGACGACGACAAAGACGACGACGACGACAAAAGAGACCGGCCTGCCGGCCGTCGACAGTGCCGAACGCCTCCCCCTCCTCGCCGAGCGCCTCTACGTCCGCTACCGCGACCAGATCGTCTACGCCATCCGTGAAGACGAGCGCCGAATCGAAAAGGTCCAGGCCGAAATTAAGCTTCTCGAGCAGCAGGCGGCAGGCGGCGGCGGACGCGGCTCGCATGCACGGGCGGCCGAGGCGAAAGCGGCCGCAGCAGCAGCTCAGAACCAGAGCCAGAAGTCGCCAACATTAGGCAAGAATGCACCACCGACACAGGCGGCGCAGCAGTCGGCGCCGTCGTCTCGGTCGACGTCTGCATCGGCGCAGCCACCTTCGGCACGGAATACACCAGAACACCACGTTCCGCGCGGACCGGCAAACGTGCCTCTGCTTCCGGCAACATCTCGTCCCCCGACAGGAGCGGACGCAGCAGCCTCCGCTACACCATCTCGCATCACTGCCAACACAGCGTTGCAACAACAACAGCAGCAACAACAGCAGCAACAACAGGCGCGTACAACACCACAACTCGCTACTCTCGCACCCGCGTCCGCTTCCGCCACTTCACAACCTTCACAACCTCACTCACGCACACCATCCGCCGTCGCGATACAACAAACACAACCTCTACCGGCAGGACAGCTCGCCGCGCACTCTGCCGCATCCTCGCAACCGGCATCGCGCTCCATCTCTCCCGCCCAACCTCCAGCTCACGCTCCTCCAACACAGCAACAACCTGGTCTCCCACCACTCGGCAATGCTGCTCAACTACCACCAAAGGGCCCCGCAACGGTCCCTGCCAGAGCGACGCCTCCCATCCACACGCCCGGCACACAGACACCGATCCCCAACTCTCCCTCGACGACACACTCCGCCGCCTCTCAATTCCACCCCCAGCCGGCCGCGACGGCCCAGGCCCAGACCCAGCCACAAGCAGCTGGCGCTCCAGTCGGGACACCACGGCCGCTGGTACCTGCCACACAAAAGCATACGCCGATTGCGCCAAATCCTCAGTTCCAACGTCCGCCAGTAGCAACAGGAGCACCAGGAGCACCAGGCGGACCGCCCATGACCCCCGCCCCCCAGGGGGCAGCAGCTGCTGGTGTGGTGCCACGCCCACCATTGCCAGAACATGTGCGCGGTGGCCCACCGTCGCGAACGCCCACGCCCGTTCAGTCGCCACGGCCCGCATTCCCTCACACGCCAGTCCATGCTGTCGCCGGCGGAATTGGCCCCATGTTCCTCCCCCGAGGCAGCGGCACGCGGTGGAAGCCTAGTGAGCCCACACCGTCGACGCCCGGCCCCGACGTGGGCGACATGGCGAGCCCAGCCTACGAGCCCCTTAGTCCGGTTCAGCCCAGCGCTGCCTCGCGTTCATCACGTTCGGCACGTGCCGACTCGGCCGATCTGGATATGGCCGACGACGACAACATCGACGACGACGAGACCTCACTCGTGTCGCCGTCTGCTTCAGCAGTGCGCCAGTCGCGGAACCTGCGCAAGCCCCAAACCCAAAATGCACGGCCTGTGCGCCAGAGCGCGCGTCCATCAAGACACTCGCGTTCGCAGGATGACGACAGTCACCCAATAAAGGCGGAGGCTACGACACCCAAGGCGTTTGATGATGTGGAGGAAGCGGAAGATGTTGACACGAGAGCTGCCCTCAAGAGGAAGCGGGGCGGCGACGAGGAGGATGATGACGCCTACCTCCTGGCCACCACCAGCAAACCCGACCCATCGGTGCTTGCACGCCGCCGTCTGGTGGGCACGCCGACGCCGCCGACCCACGTCCTGTGGATGCGCGGCTTCCCCAAGATCAGCGCGTCCGCCCTCGACCAGATCAGCAGCCACCGCCACGCCAACATGTTTGCCCACAAGATCCGCGACCGCGATGCGCCGGGGTACAGCACGATTGTGCGCCACCCCGTCGACCTCAAGTCGATCCGCATGGCCATCACTCAAGGAAACAAAGCGGCGACGGCCGCACTTGCGGCGCTCGAGGCAGAAGGCAGTACTCCCACCACGAACAGCAGCGTCTGGCTGCCGATCAGTGCCGACCTGGTACCCCCGCGCGGTATTATTAATAGCAGCCAGCTCGAGTGCGAGCTCGTCCACATGTTTGCCAATGCGGTCATGTACAACCCGGACTCGCACCGCGGACCGGGCCCCGCGTTCCTGGTCACAGAGACGGCCGACGACGACGAGGACGACCTGGCCAATACCAGCAACCTCGGCGGCCTCGACTCGCGCTACAAGGTCGACGAGGATGGCGTCGTCAATGACACCCGCGACATGTACATCGAGGTCGAGAAGCTGCTTAGCGAGATGCGCTCGGCCGAGCGGCAGGTCGGCATGCCCGCGCCGCCACAGGGCGCCAAGGGCCTTGATCTGCCGTTGGACGACAGCGAGGTGGGAGCCGATACTGCTGCCGACGACGACAACGACAACGACAAGAGCGACGACAAGGACAAGGACAAGGAGGACGGAAAGAAGACCGACAAGGATAAGGACGACGAGGCTGCCGCCGATGCCGACGAAGGATCCGGCACGATAAAGCGGCGGCGGATCACAAGAGGGCAGTAACCCAGGCCCAGAGTGATTTTGTTGTTTTGACTATGCCCTCTTTTTGACTCTGTTGCTACTCTTCTTGGCCATTTGTTTTGTCGCGCCCTGTCGCGCCCTGCCTTGTGCTGATTTATTTGAGGTTGGCTGTGTCTATTTACCGCGAGTACCCTTCTCTGTATCCTTATTTCTTTTTTCTTCTTGTCTTCTTCTTGTCTTCTTCTTGTCTTGTCTTTCGTCTTCGCCTTCTTGTCTTTTGATTATTGGTGTTTGTTGGGTTGCCGGATTTTGGGCGCTTTTTACCTTTTTTTTTCCTGTTTTGCATACATGTATGTACAATATCATAATGCGGTATGCTCTATTTGCGCCGTTAATATCATTTTGGCAGACAGGATCACAATGCAAATTGGATTGATTGTCGACAATGTACGACATATTTTCTTGACTTATTTGCATGTTTTATTTTTCTGGAACAGTGAGAGTTAAGAGTGACGGAGAAATAAGTGGGCCCATTGGATCCAATGTGGCAATGGATAGCTCCCCACAATTTCACGTGACTAGGCTTGCTGGACATGGACGCGTTGTCTCTGCCCGTGCCTAGGATGGCTTTTGGGTGGCGCTGCTCAGTCAACCAAATCAAGCAACTGCCTGCAACTGGACTTCACTGCACCTTCCATTGCTGTCCACAGCAGTCATTCAGTCCCAATCGACATCTCCAATCACAACCACATCACAACATCACCAATTGACACTCAACTCTGCATCGACGACTCGATACATCAACACATTCCGACGACAGACTCTCCCCTCGAAAGCAATCGAGCTCCCTCCTCCCGTCGGTCTCGCGACCACCCCGCCGTCACAATGTCGCTCGACAACTACTACCAGAACAAGATCGAGGCGATGAAGCTCGAGATCCTCAAAGGCCAGGCCGTGCTGCGGCGGCTGGAGGCGCAGCGCAACGACTACAACTCGCGCGTGCGGCTGCTGCGCGAGGAGCTGGGCCTGCTGCAGCAGCCTGGGTCCTACGTCGGCGAAGTCGTCAAGGTGATGAGCACGAAAAAGGTGCTGGTCAAGGTGCACCCGGAGGGCAAGTACGTCGTCGACGTTGCCGACAGCGTCGACATTGCCAAGCTGACGGTGGGCAAGCGGGTGACGCTGCTGTCGGACTCGTACAAGCTGGAAAAGATGCTGCCATCCTCCGTCGACCCGCTCGTCTCGCTGATGATGGTCGAAAAGGTGCCGGACAGCACGTACGACATGATTGGCGGCCTGGACCAGCAGATCAAGGAGATCAAGGAGGTCATCGAGCTGGGCCTCAAGCACCCCGAGCTGTTTGAGAGCCTGGGCATTGCACAGCCCAAGGGTGTGCTTCTGTACGGCCCGCCGGGCACAGGAAAGACGCTGCTGGCGCGCGCCGTCGCGCACCACA
Organism: Sporothrix mexicana; assembly: GCA_021396375.1. Classification (NCBI taxonomy): domain Eukaryota; kingdom Fungi; phylum Ascomycota; class Sordariomycetes; order Ophiostomatales; family Ophiostomataceae; genus Sporothrix; species Sporothrix mexicana. The sequence continues at coordinate 60,748 of WNYC01000086.1, read as the reverse complement.
CGGACTGCAAGTTTATCCGCGTGTCGGGCTCGGAGCTGGTGCAGAAGTACATTGGCGAGGGCTCGCGGATGGTGCGCGAGCTGTTTGTGATGGCGCGCGAGCACGCACCGTCCATCATCTTCATGGACGAGATTGACTCGATCGGCTCGTCGCGCGTCGAGGGCAGCAGCGGCGGCGACTCGGAAGTGCAGCGCACGATGCTGGAGCTCCTCAACCAGCTGGACGGTTTCGAGCCCACAAAGAACATCAAGGTCATCATGGCCACCAACCGCTTGGACATCCTGGACCCGGCCCTGCTGCGGCCCGGCCGCATCGACCGCAAGATCGAGTTCCCGCCACCGAGCGTCGAGGCGCGCGCCGACATTCTGCGCATCCACAGCCGCAAGATGAACCTGACGCGCGGCATCAACCTCACGAAAATCGCCGAGAAGATGAACGGCTGCTCGGGCGCCGAGCTCAAAGGTGTGTGCACAGAGGCCGGCATGTACGCCTTGCGCGAGCGGCGGGTGCACGTGACACAGGAGGACTTTGAGCTGGCAACGGCCAAGATTCTCAACAAGCACGACGACAAGGAGGTGTCGCTAGGCAAGCTGTGGAAGTAGGCAATACTGGTTTTTCTTTCTTTTCTCGTCCTGTTTTCTTGCGTTCAACTCCTGCATGGGTGTTGGTAGATTGTATTATAGCATCTGAGGACAGACCGTGGTTATGAATAAAGCGTGTCGTCTCTGTCATTCTATCGCAAAGTAAATCAAGTATCGTATTATGTGCACATGATGTGTGGTTGAAGGTCGTTCTTTCCTGAACGTTCTTTCCCGAGCTTGCTCTTTCCTAGGTCCCTTCCTCGCTCCTTCCCGAACAAAATGTTCCCTATTGATCTACCCCTGATTTACATTTTGTCTTTCCTGCGTGTTTTCCCATCCTCAACACATCCCCCATCACTTCACCTCTAATACCGCCCTCGCTCCTCCAACACAATCGTGCTCGACCGCCGCGGGCTGCGCGCCTTTGAGGTCGACGACCGCCGGTGCCGGCTGCTGCCACGCACGACGACAGGCACGGGCTCAGACACGGGGATCGACTGTGTATAGACGCCATGCGACGGCGGACGGCTGTGGCTGCGGCCGTCGCTGCTGTAGTAGTAGCGCCCGTCCCGGTCGTCGTAGCTGCGGCTGCCCCGGCTGTGGTGGCGGCGGTGCCGGTGGCGGTCGCGGTAGTGCGCGTTGCGCGGCTCGACGTCGCGGTACCAGGCCTCACGATCGTCGCCGGGCGGTGCGCCGAGATTGAAGCACGAGCGGACGATCCACCACAGGAGCAGGAAGCCGACAATCGACCCAATGACGATGCCGGCAATGGCGCCGCCCGACAAGTTGTTGCCGCCGCCGTTGCCCGAGTTGTCGGCCACGACGGTCACTGTGCTCGACGTTGCCTGCCGCACCCTCAACAGATAGTCGCGGATCTTGCCGGACGACGCCAGCGTACGGCTGGGCAAGGGCACCCGAGGGTCGAGCTGCGGGACAGGAGGAGGTGCCATGTTGATTGTGGTTGTGGTTGTGGAGGGTATGTAAAGGGGACAAAGAGAAAGACGGGTGAGTTTGTGGGACAGTCTGGAGAAGAGAAAAGTCGAGTGACGACACGATAGTCGGGGTGTTAATGGTGAAGCAAGTGCAGCTGGTACGGTCCTCGACCGATGAGGCGGGATGATTGATGAGAGTCGGGCGGAGTTGACTGACGGGAAGACAGACTGACAGAAACTGAAAACAGACAAGAACAAAACAGAAACACAGAATGCCACAGGACAAGAAAAGTGCGAACGAACATACTTATGCTGGTAATTCGATTCAATTCCCTCCCCCCCCAGAAAAGGCGTCTGAACAGCAAGGATCCAGGCGTCTTGAGCGACCCTACGGAGTGACCCGATACGGCCTCTGCACTGGGGCAGGTCTCCAGGCTCCTCTGGTTGTGCATCGAGATGCGTGTTTCGTTGTGCAGAGATGATGCAAAAAGCAGCCAGCGGAAAACAAAAGCAGGAACCAGGAGGTGGTCGGTGGTTGTTGTCGTTGGTATCGGCCAATCTGCAACGAGTCCTCTACGTCATATACCATCGAGATATAGTGGGGGCATCAACTCTCGGCGGGAGGAATCAACAGAAAGACTGAGATGGAGTAAAATATGTGCAGGTCGACATGAGCGCAAAACGTGCGCTCGGCAGCTTTCTTTTCATGCCTGCACGCTGCATCAATCCCTGCAGGTGAGACAATCGGCCTGCTTTTGCAGACATTCAATATTCGAGGCTCGTGGAACTGGGACAGTTGGGGAGAAGAGGGGAGAAGAGACTCCGGGAGTCAACTGTCACACCCCTGTCGTGGGCTTATGCACGTCGACGATGGTGGGTTGATTCAGGTTTTTTCATTTTCTTTTCACTCATTTTACTTCTTTTTACAGCAACCACTAACACGAACCATTATTTGCAGCACCACAAGCCGGTTTACAGTGTGGATCGCCGCCTGTGACGTACAGGAACCAGAAAAACAACCGAAGACCGACCTGCAGGTGGCATCGCGCATCCGGAAAAGGCATTCAAACCGAGCATCAGCAAGTCGATTGGATGATTGACTCCAATCATCGCCTGAATTCAATTGAGCCGCTCGGACAGAAAGCTCAATTGCAATTGCTGGACAGCCGAGGCCGAAGTCACATGGAGAGGTAAGCATGCACAAAAGACAAACTCACAACTAATATCTCACCTTTGATGGCAACTGATTTGATGATAATTTTATTGCAGTGTTTAATTCTAGTCTATTCCAGTTGCCTTTCGCCCTCTCCTTCACGCATCCGCCACGGGCACGCCACTCAAGCTCGCGAGCTTTGCCACAAGCTCGTCCTGCAGCTTCTCGTCGCTGGCGATCGGCTGTGGACGGGCCACTTTCGAGGTGACAAAGTACTCGCCAGTCACATTTGCCGCTGTCTTTGCCGTTATATCTGCCACCCCCTGACCCAGAGCCAAGGTCATGTACGTCTCGACCGAGTCGTTGATGTCGTCCGGCGCCGACCATCCTCCCAGCTTCGTCGGCACCCATCCAGGATCGGCCGAGACAGAGTACTCGAATTCCGGGACATTCTTCCACCTCCGCGCAAACCACTTGGCCAGCATCACAGTCTGCAGCTTGCTGTCGCTGTACGTCACTGCCTGCGGCATCGTGTCGAGCTTCGGTCGGCCGCCAAAGTGCATTCTCGACGAGATAAAGACGAGCCGGCGCGGCAGTGGAGACGTCATCGACACGGCCAGGATGTACGGTGCCAGCGTGTTGACGACGAACAGCCGTGGGTAGCCCGTGTCCTTGGAGACGGCATTGTCCTGTCCGCGATAGACGCCAGCGTTGTGGATGACTGCGTCGTATCGCTGGCCGTCTCCCAGCAACGACTGTGCCTGTGCGGCCAGCGCTTTTGTCTCGGCAATGTTGCTCAGGTCGCCCACCAGGATCGCTGCGGCGCCAGGGCAGGCCGCCTCTGTCTCCTTTGCTCGCTTGGAATTGCGGGCATGCATCACGACTTGGTGGCCGTCAGCGATGAGCCGCTTCGCCGTACGCAGCCCGATGCCGTCGGCCGATCCGGTGATGAAGATGCGGGCCATTGTAAGTTGGTGGGGTGAAACGATCAAGGTAAGTGACGATCTGTTTGTGTGTTGAGATGCCGGGACTGGTCAATTTGAAAATGAGTGCAATATAAATGAAAATAAAGAGAGTGCCACAGCTGACCATAAAAGCATTGTATTGAATTGGATAACAAGAAACCAAGAAACATGCTTAGAAACCACAAAACGATGTGTAAACGATCGCCACTGAATCTCTGGAATATCGCCGGCGCCGCCCATTAACTCCGACACGGCTCGTAGCCTGACTGGCCACTAAATGGCCACGAAATTAACGCTACGAACCCCGCAACCCGTTGTCCTTCGTCTGTAGCACTTGACTACCGAGACTGCGAGACGACCTCAGCTTTGTTCACCTTCCTCCCAACGATAGCTGTGTCATGTCCTGCTGCAGATCCGTGTCGAACTGCATGGCGTGGTGGATAAACTCGAGCTCGCGGACCAGCGCAGACGCCGCCACCAGCCAAAACGACTCGACCCGGTTGTTGTCGTCTCTATTCTTGCTGCCAAACCCGCTGCGCCCCCGCTTGCGGTCATCCTTCTCGTGCTTCTTTTCTTCTCGCTGGCTGTAGGCGCACGCAAGACACAGCTCGAGAACGGCAATCCGCTGCGAGTGCCAGTCCTGTTCGTCGTTACCGTCCGTCTCATCGCCATATCCGTCTTCGCCACCTTCGCCTTCATCATCGCCATCATCGCCATTACCCCCCTTGCGCCCACGCGGCCGAATCTGGGCCGTGATCCACGACGAGATGCGCTCGTACTCGTCCCGCAGCTTGCGCGACCGGTCGCGCTGCCTCAGCGTCTGTGAGCCCGTCTTGTTGATGATTGTGCCGATAAAGACCTCGAGCTCCGTAATCGGCAGCGTCGGGTGCTCCGAGAACTCGTACATGGTCGCCACGATCGAGTCTTCGTACGCCGACCGGATCCGCTCGGCCTCGTCGGTGCGCCGCTGCCAGTTCGTGCAGCCCAGAAGCTCGCACTCCTTGGTGGCCCACGCCAAGAAGGCATCATAGAACATCGGCTCTTCATCTGGGGCACCATCTCGATCCATCTTGCGGTGCCGGCCCGTGGCCACGTGCACGTCGTCCTCCCAGATCTTGCGCTCGTCAATCGCCCTGTACAGGATACCGAGCGTCTTTTTCGATGGGTAGTATTTGTAGCTGGGTGCGTCGAGCTCGTGCTTCTCGGAGTCGTCCCCATCGCCTTCCTTGTCCATGAACTGCTCGAGATCAATGTCTTTGCGGCTGTGGATCTCCACGATTGGACCCGGAGCCAAAAAGTCGGGACGGAACCGGCTGGCACGGGGTAGGTTCTTGAGCTCCGCGGGAATGCCCGTCTTGGAGAAATCGACGGCCGTCGAGTGCAGCGCCGCCACCTTGATACAGTCACTCTCCAGCGTGCCGCGTTCGAGATGGTCTGCCAAAATCATGTGGCGCGTCGCAACGGCGCCCAGATGGTCAGTGCGGACGAAATCCAAGAAAAAGTTGGCAATGTCCTTTGTCTCCACGCGCCGTCCGATATTGATGGGCTCCTGGCGTGGGTAGTCGGCTGGCATGAATGTCTTGAGGCCGCGCAGGTCGCAGATCTCCGGGTCCCAAATGATGTTGAAGATGTCGCCGTCCAAATCGCCACCGCTCAGCTGACTCGGCAGATCACGGTTGCCTTTCGAGCTAAACACAATGCAGTTGCGGAGGTGGTGCAGTGGGTGATCAGGATTGTTGGCGGGAGGAGACACGTTTGTCGCCAGCTGGATGTCGCCGGGATGCAGGGCGGGCGAGCGTGTGACAATCACTCGATCTCCGTTGAAGGGCGGAGCGCGGAACCTCCGTGACTTTGAACCAGTCTTTGGCACATCAAACGTGACGTAGACCTCGCCTTCGCCAAGATAGCCCGTCTCGTCCATGACACCAAACAAGGTGATGCCCAAGGGAACAAACATGCGCGCCTTGTGCTTGAGCAGCCGAAGCTCACGCAGGATGACCGCGTCGGTGGCGCGGCGCAAGAAGGGATCGGTGCGGAAGTCGAGGCCAAGGCGGTCGGCCAGCAACAAGACCTTGTGTAGCTTGATAGCTGTGGCGACAGTCTGCACTTTGAGGAAGCTGGCCATGTTGTATGGACTTGACGTGATGAGCCGCAGCTCGCGGAGTGCCTCTTCCTGTCGTTTTTGGAACCAGGAGGTAGGGACGCCCATGTCCTCCAAAATCTTGATGAGTTGGCGGTTGAGGTACAGGGGGATGGGCTGGGTGGCCATGTCGCAGATCTCGAGATTGGTGATCTCTGAGCTGTCGAATTTAATCATGGACGGCCGCAAGTAGATGGCGTTGCCGGCCAGCCGCGAATCAAGCGACAGCATGCCCTTGGCGCCGGCGTACCGGATCTGAAAGCACGTGGGCTTCTTCTTGCCCCGCGGCAGCTGCTTCCAGATCGCCTCAGCCGCACCCCACGAGATGGTGCCGACACCGTCACTGAACACACGCTTTTCGTCCACTGGCGATGTCACATCGGGCATCCGATAAACGGTGATGTTGTTTTCAGCCAGCGGGATGGCAAAGGGTGTTTCTGAAAAGGCCTGGCCGATGCGGGCCGCACAGCGGGCCGGCGACATGATTGTGCCGAAATTGCCAAGTTCGGAGATGATGGACAGGTGCGTCTGGAGGCGGCCGTTGTCGTCCATAAAGGGCGCCACAAACCACATGGAATGCGAGCGCAGCGAGGAGTGGGACCATCCCAGGAAGCTGTAGGTGCGGCCGGCCACGCGCACGCCACTGATCATGATGTCGCGGAAGCGATCGTAGACCCGGCCAAAGTTAACCCGGGTATTAAAGCGGAGACTCTGGCCATCCTCGTCACAGAACTGGACGCGGACAAAGTAGTCGTGGTGGTTGGGGAACTTACGCAGGACGCGGTTCTTGTTCTCGAGCTCGGGGCCGTGGAGCGTGACATGAGTCGGCGTGACCATGACGCGGTGGATGGCCGTCAGGTTCCGACCTGGATTGGTCAGTCCATGGCGGACATAGAGACCGTCTTCCATGCCCTCTTCAATTTCGAGCAGGTAGTCGAGAAGGGCAGGTACGTCGAACTCGCTAGGGTCGTGGTGATGCGGTGTCGGCCAGTCAATGTCGTGGAAGATCTTCTTCATGGCCTCGGGCGAGACAGTGATCTTTTCTTTATCCTGGACATCAACAAGGCTGCGGGCTAGGCCACGGACGGTATCTGGGTGCAAGTAGGCATTGTTGGCGAGAGCCTGGAGCTGCACAATAACCGAAAACGGCAGAGTGTGGTTGGCCGTGTAGTGAGCAAGCAGGTCAAGCAAGTGCTCCACGCTTGTCGAGAAGTCGGGCCCAGAGGCATAGTGCAAGTCGTAGCGAGTAACAGTCAGGCCGCCAAGACTGGCAATCTTTTGCATTTTGCGGTGGATGTCTGGCGTTCGAACTTGCAGCTGGTAGACAAGACACATGCCGACAATCTTGGCATGGCGGTCGTCAAGAGCTGTGAGACGCACACGTGGAGTAAAGCCTTGGGCCGCATTGATTGTAATTGACGCGGAGAAGAACATCGGAACAGTCCTCAGAGTGAGAGCGATGTGTCCGGAAGGCGACCAAATAATCTCTTGGATGGAGGAGAGCGGAATGTAAATGGCGCGACCGTCGTCACAGTCGAGGGTCAGGTGCCGTTTTCCAAACACGGCAATGCCCTCGAGACCCGGCTCGACATATTCGGCAACAAACGCGAGTGAGCCAGACTGTGTGTATTTGTAGTAGCCGCAACTGAGCTTCTCGTAGGCAAAGAGGTTGTCGTAGCGGTCGGAGGTTTTGGTCTGTTTGGTGGGGGCTGTTTGGGTAGCGGCAGCCGGCTTGGTTGACTTTCGCTTCTCGAGCCGGGCCTTTTCTTGAGCAGCCAGGACGCCGAGCGACGAGCGGTTGAGTGGCCGGGTGCTGGCACGGCACATGACGGGGGCGCCGAGAATGCTCAGCCGCGAGACGGATCTGCCAACAGCTTTGCCTTTAGGGCCGCCTTTGTTTTCCTTGCCGGTAATGTTGATGTTTGTCGTGCCTTTCCCGCCTTTTGGCTGGATCTCGCCGTGAGCATTCAAAAAGCGCCGGCCGTCTTCGACGGACAAAAAGGTGATGAATGCATGGCGTTTCTTGGCGGTCTTTTTCGCAGTCGTAGGCGGACTCGGGGATGTTGAGAGCGTTCATGAACGGCCGCAGCTGGAGCAGGAGGCCGCGGTTACTGAGGTCGCCCTCTGCGGGCAGGTTGTGGACAAAGACCTCCATGGCTGGACATGTCTGGAGTGGGAAAAGTGAGAAGAGGAAGAGGTGAAGATCAGAAGATCAAGCATGCAGGTGGGGAAGAGGGTGATATGGCAATGAAAAGAACGAGTGAGTGAGCGACTCAATATGAGGCTGAAGAGAAAGAGAGATGGAGGGCTGAGGAGGGGTAAACGAGAAGCAGACAGATGCGTTTGCTGGCTACAGATTGCGATTGGGTGTTTCGGAATGCAAGAATGAGGGTGTTCAGCAAACGGATATGAAAGAGAGGATGGAGAGAGTGGGGCCGTGCAACGAAAGGTGGTTGTTCAGCAAACGAAACCTGCTATGCGTCCGTCTTTGTTTGGTGTTGAGAAAGACGGGAGAAGAAGAGAAAAGGAGAAAAGTCGGCGGGTGTTGTGACGCGGAGCTTGGGCTCGGCACGGGAAGGTGCGCCCCAAGAACTCAAGACGGTTAGGGAAGGCGCGAGGCCGTGTGGTGCCGCAAGGCTGGCGGCGATCGCGAGGCAGCGGCGAGGCTCGAGCGAGGCAGGTGCGACGGAGGTGCGGCCTCGCGGTGATCTCGAACTGGCACTGCGACAAGCTTCTGATTGGGCCTCCTCTACGGGTACTGAGTCCAGAGTCCACACTCACTCTTCCTCTCCGGGTAAGACCTCATCCTGGCAGTTGCGGCCAGCGGGCGCACTAGAGAGAGTAGAAGGCACGACGCGCAGAGACGTGCCTTTCCGATTCGGGAAATGTCGTCAGGTACAATACAAGCGTCGCGAGAAGAGGAAAGAAGGAAAGAAGCTAGGAAGTACTCTTCCCCGCTGGCGCTCTCCAAGGTCTACCAGTGCACTGAAACGCAACAAAACGATACTCCAAAAGAACCCCACACCCACCACTGCCGAACCGCAATCCCGCCGCGCTGCATCGCCGGTGGACGGGACGATTCGAGGACGACGAAAAACGAAAACGATGGCGGCCACAAAGAGGCCGCAACTCGCTCGCCTGGTTATATATTGACGTCTCCCTACTGGTGAGTGCCTGGAATTTCCTATTTGTCCATCACTCTGATCGACATCAATCGAGACATTCATTTCGACGTCAATTGCATCATCACGAAAATCACATCGACATCTCCATCGATCAATCGACGTTTTGGATTGGGCCGTCAATTTGAAGGTATTGATTTCTCCTCGTTTCGTCCGTCTCTCCTCTCGACACCACCGCCACACGTCACCATGGCCTCCCCCACCCCCGGCATGCTCTTCGTCACGATGGAGCCGCAGGACGGCCTGTCGCTCGACCAGTTCCACGAGTGGTACAACAACGAGCACGGCCCGACGCGGCTGCGGCTGCCGGCCATCTTCACGACGGGCCAGCGGTACCGCGCCACCGACGGCGAGAAGCCGACGTTCCTGGCCACGTACGACGTCACGGACATGCAGATTCTGACGCAGCCCGTGTACACAGAACTGCGCGCAAACCGCAGCCCGCGCGAGGCCGCCACAATTGGCCAGGTGGCCGTCAAGCGCTACTTTTTCGACCTGGGCGCGACACAGCAGGCTGCCGACTTTACGGAGCACGGCGAGCAGAGCGACAGCGAGGCCGAGGGCACCGTGCTCGTGTTCGTCGACGTGACGCTGAACGAAGGCGTCGAAAACGCAGAGGCCGAGCTCAACAGGTGGTACGACGAGGAGCACTTCCCGATGCTCGCCAAGGTGCCCGGCTGGCTGCGGTCGCGGCGGTTCCGCACGTCGAGCCTCGACCGGCCGCCCCACGGCACGGCCCCCCTGCGCATTGTGACGCTGCACGAGTACAAGGCCCAGAACGGCCTGGGCGGTCCCGAGCACAAGGCGTCGATGGACACGCCGTGGCGCACCGAGGTCTTCTCCAAGTACGTCGCCAACAAGGGCCGTCGCACGTACTCGCTCTTCTACGTGTTTGGCGCCGCACCGCGCAACCTCGAGCACCTGGCCCCGCTGCCGGCCTCCAAGGCGTTTGTCTCGAGCGACGCCAAGACGAAGACGACGCCTGGAGACGGCAAGGACGGCAAGGACGGCAAGGATGGCAACGGTGCCGTGCTCGAATCGTACGTCACGACCGACGACGGCCTCGAGATCCCGTACCGCCTCGAGGGCAACCCTTCCGCCACGGCGCCCACCGTCGCCTTCTCCAACTCGCTGCTCACGTCGCTGCACATGTGGGACGAGTTTGTCGCCATCCTCAAGAAGAACCGCCCCGATCTCAAGATTCTACGGTACGACACGCGCGGCCGCCACACGATCCCTGCGCCGTTTGTGCCCGCGACCGTGTCCATGCTCGCCGACGACCTGCGGACTCTGCTCAAGCACCTGCGCATCAGCAAGCTCGAGGCTCTGATCGGCGTCTCCATGGGCGGCGCCACCACGTTCCAGTTCGCCCTCAAGTACCCTGAGCTCCTGGGCAAGTTTGTCGCCTGCGACTTCAACATCCTCAGCAGCGACGCCAACACGGCCGCCTGGAAGGAGCGCATCGGCATTGCCGAGGGCGCGGCCGACGGCATGAAGACCCTCGCCGGCATCACCGTGTCGCGCTGGTTCCACCCGGAGACGGTCACCGCCCGGCCCGAGGCCACCCAGGCCATGGTCGACATGGTCGCCGCCAACGACCGCGACGGCTTCAAGTACAGCTGCCAGGCGCTGTGGAACTTTGACCTGCGCGAAGCCGCCAAGGGCCTGCAGGTGCCCGGTCTATTTGTTGTCGGCGACGGCGACGGTAAGGGCGCCCTCGCGAAAGCCATGGCCGGCTTCCGCGCGACCGCCGGCAACGGCGACGTCGAGCTCAAGATCGTGCCCAACGCGGGCCACTTGCCCATGTACGAGACCCCGCAGGCATTCTGGGAGAGTGTCAAGGACTTTTTGTAGGGGAGACACGTCCAACCCTCAACTCGGACAATATACAATAGACGGCAGTTATGATTTAAGCTTATGAAGCAAGGATGACCCGGATGAACCAAGATGAACCTAACAGTGCTGGGCTCCCACTCGGGCCCGATTTGAGCTTACCCTCCGATATTGGAATGCACGGCGTATATTGAGCATGATTCTCCTGATTGCAAACGTGAGGGATACGAATAGACAATGGATGATGGACAGGACAAAGTGAATGAGAATAAAACAAAATGAAAGAAAAAAAATCAAAGGAAGCGGCCGTCTAGGCACAATGCAGGTCCCATGCGGACCTCCGAAACGAAATGCGATGAGAGGACTGTCTCTAGTCTATATCTATTTAGCCAGCGCCGAGAGAGCGTTTTATTGTCTTATTGTCGTATTATCAAAGGGTGCATTGACAAATCCCAGCCATGAGCCAGAACTGGCGGAACTCATCACTCCAAATGAAGGGAATGTGCATTTCCATTTCAGATGAGCAAGATATGCATCCTTGCAAATGACGGAAACAAAAACAAAAGAGAGAAAAGAAACAAAAGGAACAAGCTTCTCGTAGTTCCTTTTTAGGACAAATTATGATTGTCGAGATATGGCGATGCGCGGAAACAATATATCAGGCTAAGTCTGATCCCTCGGTGGTGAACTGCAATAGAAACATGCACATTGGCTACTGAACGACTTTCCTGCCGTCAACACCAGAGAACGGACTGCTAAATTCCTGTGCCGTTTTGTTGCTTTGCTCCCATGTCTTTCTCTCTGATTCGCATTCACAATTTGACGCGTTCCTGCTTCGCCTGTTCAATGGGATTGAAATAGAATCCACGGCCACTTGGTCAAGGTCCACATGGCTCTTGCAAACATCCCTCAAAAACAAACATTTGACGATGCTGACAATCCTGCTGACAATCCTGCTGACAATCCCATCCGCCTGAATGGCCAGGCGCTTTATGAGGTGCCATACGCTCGGGCATCGACCGGCTGGCAATCCGTCAAAAGAAAAGGCACGGGAACCGAAAAGGCGAGCAATAAGACAATAAGAAAAGCAATATCACTTTAGCCAAGATTTAACCAGCGCGGCCAGAACGGAACCTAGACCCAGTGGGCCAAACATGCACCCTTTGCGTCTTATTGTTACTTCTCGTTTCTTCCTTTTGCGTCTCCTCTGGCTATCACCGTACAACGGTTCTAATTAAAGAACATGACGGAGCCTTCTCCATTGTCTCCTCCTTTTCATATCATTCCTGACCTGTTGACGGCGAGGGCCGGTTAAAGCTCTTGGCTTGCTCTCGTTTGGAGCCATAGTAACGGCGACGGCAATCAATTCTCGTGTTTGTCTGTGCTCGTCTTGTGCTCGACTTGTGCCTGGCCTCCGACCCCATAAAGCCATGGGTTCCTGGCTTGCGCCCCCTATGTGACGAGTGCCGGCCCCTTTCCTGCATTTGAATCTGTTCTCCTGCTGTAGTCGTTCTTTCTCCTTTCCCAGGCCAGAGACATCCTGTGCATCGACACTCGTTTCTTTTTCAACACCAGACGACACTTGCTGCCCTCTACACTCCTTCAACGTCAACATGGTCCGTGTTCAACTGGCAACCCTGGCGGTAGCTGCGTCGGCACTCGCCGCCCCTGCTCCTTCGTCCGACGTGCTGCCCCGCGCCTCCCAGGCCAAGGTCTGTGACGACGTCTCCAAGCTCTGCTACTCCGAGTACGTCTCGCCCAACAGCGTCTCGTTCCGCATCGCCGTCCCCGACACGGCGACTGCCGCCGCGCCGTACGACATTGCTCTCTCGATCGTCGCGCCCAAGGCCATTGGCTGGGCCGGCGTTGCCTGGGGCGGCGCCATGGCCAACAACCCGCTGACGGTCGGCTGGTCCAACGCCGCCACGGCCGTCGTCTCGAGCCGCATCGCGACAGGCCACACCTTGCCGACTGCCTATGCCGGCGCCAGCTACGTCGTGCTCCCCTCGTCCAAGACCAACGCCACGCACTGGCAGCTGGACGTCATCTGCACGGGCTGCAGCACATGGTCCGCCAAGACGATCGACCCCGCGGGCGCCGCCATCTCGCTGGCCTACGCAACGTCGGCCACGGCCCCGGCCGACCCGGCCAACAACGCCAGCCGCTTTGGCATCCACAGCGCCAAGGGCAAGTGGACCCAGGACTTTGGTGCCGCGAAGCTCACCGGCTTTGCAGGCCTCGTCCAGGCTGCCCAGAAGGGCAAGGCATAAGTGAGGTGCGCGGAGGAGAAGAGGGATACAAGAGAAGTGTCGTCGAAAGGGCGTCCCAAATTGGGAAGAATACGGAGGACATGTTCTCGACTGTCGTTTTCTGTTTTCTGTATGCTAAAAGTGTCAGTCAGCTAAGCCGAATCAACATACTTTTATACTTTTGCGCAATAGCTCGATAGTGTCAGGGCAGCACAAGAATTCGTTGATTGGTCGATGCGAGATGTGAATAGATGTGAATATCTCAAGTCGTTCGGTGCAGTGTTTACATTCGAGAAGGAGCCAATTAGGTGGACGAAACAGGGCCTATCTAATCGTGTCGCGACTTTTGGCAGGTGCGGTTGATGGCAGGCGGCGCGCAGCCGTGAAAGGAAGGTGCCAGCCTGTGGAGCCCAGCTGTTCTCCAGCACACAATCCCCCCCAAAGCGCAGAAGTGCGCCAAGTGGACACTGGGAGGCGACGCCAGGCGAAAACTAGAACGTGTCCCTTCCACCACCTTCCACCCCTTTCCCCACCAAAGAGTGTACCAAATTGCACTCAACTGTACGGAGAAATACTACATCCGCTACCCGGTAAGCCGTCCAGCCGCTGGAAATAGTTAAAAATGGCGTGAAATGGCGTTAAATGGCGCTGACAGGGACCCCGAGGCGCTACAAGGATACCGCCCCAGCAGGCTGCGGGCCCTGTAATCTCTAATCTGCAATCTCGGTCTTTTGCGTTTTCCCTTTTCCAGCTTTCTCACCAAAAGCCAGTGCTACTCTTTTCTTCTCCTTTTCCATCGCATCGAGACAACTTCGGCACACGACCACGATCACGAAGCAGAACAGGACGCAGACAATCCATTCTTTTTCTTTCCTCAGACAAAGACACGACCTCGTTCAAAATGGCCGGACTCACTAGCCTCAGCCCCCAGGTGTAAGTTTCTCGCTGGCGACGTTCCTCACTTGTTTTTTTTTTTTTGTGTTTGCTTTCTTTTCCGTCAATCTCGATTCATCCCCCGGTTGAACCTCTCGCGCATCGCCATGGTAGTCATTGCGCACCAGCACACGTGCTAACAGCTCAGGACGAACCTGGTCATCATCCTCGGTATGATGCAGGTGTCGAAGCGCATCCCCTTTGAGGATCCCCAGACCCTCCAGATTGTGCGCATCACCTATGCTGCAAGCAACATCATCATCCTGTCCATCTACCTGTACATCCAGGCCCAGATCAACAAGAAGAAGGGTAGGTCCTTCCCCAAACAATTCAACCTCGTTTGCTGCGCACCGCTAACGACACAGACCTTACGACGCTCAAGTACGTCGAGCCTGCGCCCATGGGCTCCTCCGAGGAGGGCAAGCTCGTCACGACGACCGTCCACGCCTACGACAAGAGCCAGCTCAAGCAGCTCATGCGCTCGCAGATGATGGGTGTCGGCATGATGGCCTTTATGCACCTGTACATGAAGTACACCAACCCGCTCCTGATCCAGTCCATCATCCCCCTCAAGAGCGCCCTCGAGGCCAACCTCTCCAAGATCTACATTTTCGGCCAGCCTGCCACCGGCGACCTCAAGCGCCCTTTCAAGGCCGGCGGCGGCCTCATGAGCGGCCTCCAGAGCGGCCCCGCCCAGAGCGACAAGAAGGCCGTCGAGGCTGCCGAGCGCGCTGGCCACGGCGGTGTCAAGGAGGAGTAAGCTGTCGGTCGATGGTCGTCGCGGATGGTTACTTCTTTTTGAGGGGTAGAGGCAGCTTTGCGACAATATTTTGTGGGCCGTGAACTGCTCTACCCTTCTTTTTTCGCTCCCTCCTTTCTGTCCTCTTTTCTTTTTCTTTGGAAACGGATTGCTATGGATTCTGGGGCACACCTAAAAGACTGGACTTGTCGGTTCGGTCGATATTTGGTTATGGGTGGGCGTACGCTATTATAATAGAATTAATAAAACTGTATTCTTTAACTAGAATCGCTTTCCTGGAGAATAACTCCATATCTGTGATTTCACAAAACTGTTTTGCGGCCCGGTACTAGCCGTGCACCAATTGTGCCTGTTCGCGTGCGCATATGCACGCATGTTTTTGGCGGCGCTGTTGGTGCTGTTGGCGGCGCATCTGCCTACTCCGTAAGTACCAGCCTGACTAATACTGGCTTTCGCCCCCAACGGCTTCCCCAAACTGATAAACGTCACTTCAATCAACCAGACTTTGCATATTCACGCCGTTTATTTCTCCTCGTCTACTCATACTTTTCTTTCCCCGGCAGCCGGTCTGCCATTTCACAGAACACACAATGGAACGCTCAACTCGATCAGGCGGGCAGAATGCAGCTGCCACTGCCAGCACCAGACAAACTGTACGACCTCAGCCTTGCTTCTTCCAACCTCACAACCTTTGCTAACCATGTCTACCACTCAGGATGAGGTCCGGTTACGATCGAAAGAGATCCGAGAACAGAATGAACTTGCTGCCCAACGCGCTTCGGGCTCAAGCAAGTCGCCCGCCAAGGGCTATCTAGCATCCAACGATGTCTACGTCGTCGGCGACAAGAACCCACGAAACACTCAAACTGCAGCCACAAACAACTCGAACAGCCCGAGCAACCCGAACAAGCGACCACATGCCTCCATGGCCGTCTCCGAAGTCCCGGCTAACCACCGTAATGCGGGTAGCGGCCAGGATGTCGAGATCCGTCCGGCAAAGAACTTTGCCAAGTTCGTCGACTACAACTTCAGTACCATGACGGATACAAAAGGTGGTTTCCTGTCGACCGAAGATGACCCGTTCAACAAAGCGTTTCAGGATACGTCAAAGAAGAATACTGGTCAACAGGAGATACGGCCGGCACACATGACGGTGGCCGAGTGGGAGCGAATGCAGACGATCCGCAACCTCAAGCGCTTAAAGCAGGGACCCTACGAGCCCGGCCTCTCGGTTCTGGCGGACACAAAACAACAAAAACGCTGCAGAGAGTGCAACAGCCTCGAGATTGACTTTGTCTGGGAAGACGTCTTCCACATTTGCGTGTGCAACTCGTGCAAGGACAAGCTGCCGGAAAAGTACAGTCTTTTGACAAAAACCGAGTGCAAAGAGGACTATCTCCTAACAGATCGTACGTTCCCGGGTTCCTCGGTTCCTGGGTTCCTGGCCACCCTCCTCATTCTAATTGCTTACCGTACAGTCACTAACGTCGCTTGCAGCCGAGCTCAAGGATGCGGAACTACTACCCCATCTCTCGAAACCAAATCCCCACAAGTCCCACTGGCACGACATGATGCTGTTCCTCCGCTTCCAGGTGGAAGACTACGCCATCAAGACAAAATGGGGCTCTTCCGAGGCCCTCGATGCCGAGTTCGAACGGCGCGAGGCCGACAAGAAGAAACGCAAAGAGGCCAAGTTCAAAGAGAAGCTGCTCCAGCTCAAGAAGAAGACCCGCACCGAAGCGTACCGTCGCAATGCGCGCGGTAAGAGCTCGGCCGACGGCGAGACACAGGCGACAACGTTCGGTGATGCCGTCGGTAGTAAAGGCCGGCATGTACACGAATGGGGCCGTGCCGTTGAGAATGAAGACGGCATGTCGGTCAAACGTTGTGTCTCGTGCGGAATGGAGGTTGAGGAGCTGGAGTTTTAGAGTTGGGACTGTATGACTTTGTATATATATATGAGTGGCAACATGGCGCAACATGGAGATAGATACCAGGAATGATTTATGACACTAGAACGAACATAAACAATAAAAAAAAATAAAAAGTAAAGAAAAAGAAGGCTAGCAGACTCGAAAGGTTGTCATCTTGCATTTATGCAAGGCTCCGAAGCCGTCAAATCTAGTCACGTGCCTTCGACAGCTAACGAGGTCCGTGCGCGCGACGTTGGGACACGCTTTCTTCCTTCTCGCTCGCCGCCCCTGAGATCAGCCCCTGAGTGATAACGCTACAGCGCCAAAATGTCTACCCGTTGATGCCTTGGCGCCTGAAGTCCCTGTCAGGTCCGTTGTGATTGGCCAGCGTCCACCGTTCCTAGCCCAACCCCGTACAGCATGGCACTTTTTGCAGCACAACTAGGAAGGAGCTTGGCTCGTTGGCCATCCTCGAGAATGAGATGAGAGGAAGGAGGGAAGAGAACAGCTCGACAGCAGCTTCCTGGCGTATTACCTCTTGTGTTTTTTTTTTCCTCAACAGCAACCAAGGAAACGGAAGGAAAGCACGACCTCCGACCTCACCTCTTTTCTCGGGTCGCTCCTTTCGTATCGCATACCTACTTCATAGCGTGCAGCAACAACATTTGCTGCAATACTTTTGTCCCTTTTCCCATTGTTTTTCCCCATCTCGCTTTTCGCTGTTCCCGCCGCGCTTCGATTCCCGACGTGCGTATGCGTGCGTGTACGATAATTTCCCAAAAGTCTTGCATCTTGCATTTCACCGCGCCGATTCCTGCATCGCATATCGACACATTCCGATTTCCGCATTCGCATTTCATCGAGCATTCACGGAATCGTGATTCTCGCGTCTGTCTGATATCACGACATTCCCTCCCCGATCTCGTCGTTTCGATCCAGGCTCAATTTACCGGCTCTGTCACCAACCCCGACCAATCGCTCGAATCCGAACACCGAGGCTTGCGCGCGTGCACTCTATACCTCTCCTACCTCCCTATTTGATCAGCACTGCGGCTTTCTGGTCGTCTCATCTTTGAGGTAGCCTCCCGACGAGAGCCGACCAGCAGCAGCAACGGCCCTTGCTGGTTGCGCGCATGAGTTGGAACGGCCAAGGCAACATGGGGCCAAGTCCAGGTGGTGGCCTGGGCGGGATGGTGTCGAACGAGATGTCTGGCGGGATGCCAGGCAATCCTGGCAACCAGCCACACGCGACCGAATATACTCTTCAAGGTACTGTACCGCACTTTGCAATATTGCAATATATTTATGATGGTATGCCGCCCTACTAACACGACAACTGCAGGCGTTATGCGCTTCCTACAGACAGAATGGCACCGGCACGAACGAGACCGCAATGCGTGGGAAATTGAGAAGCAGGAGATGAAGGGCCGGATAGCTTCCCTCGAGGGCTCGGCGCGGCGAGCCGACGCGACACAAAAGGCGCTGAAGAAATACGTCTCCATCCTCGAAAAGAAAGTCAAAGACCAGTCGACGCTCCTGAAAGCAGGCGCGTCAGGCACCGATCCCACCGACTCACGTCCCGAAAGCGACAAGCAGCAGCAAGCGTCCAAGATCCTCGAGAAGCTGCGCGGCATCCAGGACAGCAAGGACGCACTGCCCGGCGCTAACCCCGACTTTGGCGGCCGTGGCATCGCTGTTGGAGACGAGGAGGAGCAGCGGTCCGATCTGCGTGTCTTCCTGGACCAGTGCCAGAGCGAGTTCACGTACCTCATGGTCACACCCGCCAACCCGATGCCTCCCCGCGAATCCCCACCTCTGCCTCTCATGGACGACCTCCGCGAAGAAGACTTTGGCCTCGCGCCAGGCCAACAACAGCAGCAGCAGATGGAACAGTTTGCACCCCCACCAACGCGGCCGGCCCAGCAAAACCAGAACTTTCGGCAGGCTCAGAGTGCTGCCAACCACGTGAACCAGCAACAACAGCAGCAGCAGCAGCAGCAGCAGCAGCAACGACAACAACCGCTTCAACCTGCACCCATGACAAGATCCGGTGCAGAGGTTAACCCGTCCATGTATGCAGCAGCGAACGCAGCATCCGATTGGCCCCCCCAATCCACACAGACATCGACGATCAGCCATCCTTTGGAAGATCGGGACCAGCCAGGCCAGGAAAATCAGCGGGCTGTTGAAAAGAGCAGCGGTGCCAGTTCTGCGCCTGACGTGGACGCTTGGGACTTCAACGATGCGCCCACTTCTTCTTTCCCGGAGCCTAGCTCCCTCTCCATGACACAGCAACAGCCCGTCTCGAACCGCCCCGACACCGATATCTTCCCAGCCGCCGATACTATACCCAAGTCACCCAACCGCCTCCCAGGCTCGCACCGCCGCAAGGGCAGCATGTCAAGGCGGCGGAGTGGCGAACACGACCTGTCTATCAACTCTAACTCGCAAAAGGCAGCACAAAAGGCGGAAAGCGGCAACTTCAAGATGCGGTTCGGTCTGCGTGGTCACCTCGACACTGTCCGCACAGTCATCTTCTCCGGTGGTGGCAGTCCAGGCGAGCCAGAAATCTGCACGGCTGGAGACGATGGCTTAATAAAACGCTTCCACATCCCGCGGACTACGTATTTGACTTCCGGCAACGTGTCTGACCTGGACGTGCAGGCGGACTTCACACATCGTGGCCATAACGGTGCCGTGCTGTGTCTCGCCTCGTGGTTTGCCGCACCCAATTTCTCGACCGGTGGACGGGCACAGGGCGACGGCTGGATCTTCTCGGGCGGACAGGACAACTTTATCCGTGTTTGGGAGCGCGGTCGGGTTGACCCCAAGGCTACCATTGATGGACACACGGACGCTGTGTGGGCACTGTGCGTGCTTCCTGCGACGCTGGGAGCTGTTTTTGGCCAAAGCGGTACGACCTACGGCTCGCCAGACCGCATCATCTTGGCTTCGGGTGCTGCTGACGGTACCGTTCGCGTCTGGGCAGTCAGCGCGCCGCCCCAGATGACCTCGCCGCAGCCAGGCGCTGGTGCAGCACCCAACGCAACCCGCCGTGGAGGCGGTGGAACGGGTGGTCGCGTGCGCGGTAACTCGATGAGCTCGGGCTCGGGCTTCCCCAGCAGCCCGCAGCCCACGGTAGCCAGCAACAGCCCCTTCAACTACACGCTAATCCACACTATTGTGCGTGCCAACTCAAAGGCCAGCCCGACATCGATCACCGCCCTAAGCAGCAGCGGCGGCGCCTTTGTCGTGAGCTACTCAGACGCTGCCATTCTCGTCTACGACACACGGACGGGCGAGGAGATTGGCTCGATGGCCAGCCTGGAAACATATGATGGAACCTCGGCCACGAGCGTCAATGCAGTGGCTGCCACAACGGTCGGTCTTGAACAGCCGCAGCCCGGCGACGAGGACCTTGGGAGCGGCGGCAGCGTCGGCGGACCGACCGGCGGTGGACGTCGGTCGATGGCCGGTTCGGGCGTAGAGGGCGTGATCATTTCTGGCCACGAAGACCAGTTCATCCGGTTCTTCGATGCCAACAGCGGTAAGTGCACACATCTCTGCGGATCTTTCATCCCAATTCACCTTGCACAACTACTAACGTGTCACTCTTTAGGTCAATGCACATACAACATGCTGGCTCACCCAGCAGCCATTTCAAGTCTTTCTCTCAGCCCCGACGGCCGCGAGCTTGTCAGCGCCGGCCACGATGCTTCGCTACGCTTCTGGAGCCTCGAGAAGCGGTCCTGCACACAGGAGATCACCTCGCACCGGATCATGCGCGGCGAGGGCGTGTGCTCGGTCGTCTGGAGCCAGGATGGCCGCTGGGTTGTCAGCGGCGGTGGTGACGGCGTGGTCAAGGTGTTTGCTCGCTAGGCGAGTCGATATCGCCTTACGGAGTGATAATGTCTATTGGAGGGGGCGGTGTCTTGGAGAAAGAGGGTTTGAAGAACGGGTGTAATGTTGCGTGGGAATGTATCTTATATTGCCGTTGTTGCAAAAGGTGCACAGGCGGCTTGATTGTACAACAGGAAAGCATATGTGTGTTTTTTGTTTCTGTTTTGTTGTTGGCTCTGCCTTTCCTTGTTCGTTTCTACCTTCGAGCGCTTTCTGCATTCTAGACATTGATTGAATTGGGACCATTTCCGAGTCAGTGAGAGGAGAATTGATAAGACGTGAGACGTGATTGCGACTTGGTGCAGGTGAGGGAAGCAGTGGCCATACGGAGTTGGGTGGCAGTTGGCGCCACAGTTCAGCCACAGGCGCATCCACCCAAGCGTAGCCTAAAATTATCCCACCAAAGCGGCACATCGAAATGCGAATCTCCATCTGAACGACATCAGGCCAGCACCATCGTCTTCGACATTACGCTTCTGTGACACTGTTTTCTGACGGTCAGTATCTCTCCCATGCCTATATCACACAATCCTGCAAGCGCAGGCACGCAGGATGCAAATGAACTTGGCAAACAGCGTCCTTTCTTGTCTTCATTTCATCGAGTGATGGGCAGCCAGGTTGACGTTGGTCGGCACGGCAGGCTGGCTACGGTGCAAACACCAGGCTGCACATGGACTTCTTTCAAAGGAGATCCTCAAACTCAGCGGTAATATGTCTTTTCTTCACTATCTCCTTCACTCTCAACGTCCTTTCTGCCCTTTGCATTCTTCAGCTATTCCCTCTCCTTGTCTTCCTTCCTCAGGCGGTATGGTCACGTGGTTGGGTGGGGCAGCCAGCCAATTCGGTGAGCCTAGTGGCTCGCTTTTGTTTTGATTTTGAGGGCAGGAGGCGCCACAGGCCTGCACCTGCCGGAAGAGAGCGGGAGGGCGATATCTGTCAACAAAAAAGGGAAGGAAAGAAAACAACAAAGAAAACGCCCAGCAAGTCCGACCAAGGAAACAGCGCCTGTCAGCTATGGGGGCAGCAGACCTTTAGCTCCCCGCCAAAAGCTGAGTGAAGGCGACTTCTCCCCCTCACAACAAAGAGAAACACAGAAAGAGAAGGAAAGAAACGGTGAATTGCCTTTGGTTTTTTGCCTGCATTCCTCCCCCGAAAACCGCATCGAATTCAAATTCCAGGCAGCGACCCGCCACCTTTTCTACAGGCTTTTTACCTTGTCTACCTTAGAACCCCAAAATCGGCACCCCCCTCTCCCCCAAACAGCGACAAACAGCGCGTGTATTGTTATCGATACCTCCCTGTCCTTTGCTTTCCCTCCCCCCTTCTCTTTCATCACAACAAAAACAAACACTGCAGCATCCGCGCTTTTTTTCTTCTGTATCCTCTTTTCCTCTTTTTCCAAATTTTTTTTTATCAACACCACCACAACGCCAAAACAAAACGTGCACTTTTGCATCATCGTATCTTCGCATCTCGATTTCGAATTGTCACGCGCGAAAATAATCGAATTTTTCGCGACTATTTCCTCGACGAAACATCTCCAACTTCCGAAGCCACTTTTCCACTTTCGCATCTCTCGATACAATGGCTGGCGGCAAGGGCAAGTCTTCGGGCGGCAAGAGCTCTGGTGGCAAGACCTCGGTCGACGGCCCCAAGAAACAGCAGAGCCACTCTGCGCGTGCCGGTCTGCAGGTAAGATTCTTGTGCGCGATGTTCGCGATGTTCGCGATCTTGTTTGATCGTGTCATATCGATGCTTTGTTTCCGGCGCGTGAGTTGGCCGCATGCGACCAGACAATGGAATTTCGTTTCGCGGCTCTCGACTCGACGGTCGACACTTGGGCACCATCGACGACGCGCATGTCGAGCGCAATCGGTCAACCGACCTGCCTTTCGACGACACGCGATGCGCCAAGATGCACGGTGCGCTTTCGAAGAAGATCTCGGCGGCGGCGACATCCCTTCGACCCCTCCAAACACCCGGGGAATACTGCTCACGAACGCGAATTGGCCCGACAACAGACTGTTCTGGATTGACAACACGTGTGTTTGCGACATATCAGCGCAAACTGCCAACAGCCATCCCAGGCTTGCCATTCGACGACAATAGCTTCGAGTCATGCTACATACCAGCCTTCTCCTTCGCGTTCTCGCTGCAGCATCTACAGCATCCACCAACAGGATGATTCGGAGCAAATCCTTTTGTCCATTGCGACTCCCCCCCTGGAGCAAAGCATCAACATGATATAACTGTGGAGGGAATCGCTGATCAACCAGCCACATGCAACCAATACTAACCTTTTAACTCTTCTAGTTCCCCTGCGGTCGTGTCAAGCGTTTCCTCAAGGCCAACACCCAGAACAAGATGCGTGTTGGCGCCAAGGCCGCCGTGTACGTGACCGCCGTGCTCGAGTACCTGACTGCCGAAGTTCTCGAGCTGGCTGGCAACGCCGCAAAGGATCTCAAGGTCAAGCGCATCACGCCCCGCCATCTGCAGCTCGCCATCCGTGGTGACGAGGAGCTCGACACCCTCATCCGCGCCACCATCGCCTTTGGTGGTGTCCTGCCGCACATCAACCGCGCGCTCCTCCTCAAGGTGGAGCAGAAGAAGAAGAGCAAGGCTGCTCTCGAGGCATGAGCGGATGAACGACATACACAAGCAGATGGTGCCCGTCGCTAGCTCTAGCTAGCTTTGGTATCTAGCCGTCGTTGGGACTCATGTTTCTGCCAGATACTTTCTTTTTTTTTTTTTTTCCGCTTTTCGGTTTGTTTCCGGGCTTGCTCGCTGCCATGTTTGACCGTTTTTGTTTGTCGTTTGTTGGCTGGTTTCTCAGAGGATGCACAGGCCACGACGGAGGTGGGATGCCCAGCGACACGATATATCCTCCATTCCCCCTACCAAGCCTCTCGGAGTGCAGTCAGCCATCCAGCCACTTCCTGTTCATGATACCCGGCTTCGGCCACGATATGGAGGCGGCTATGGCAACTGCAGAACTGCAGTGTTCTACCGAGAACGCGGCGTTTTCCCGAGTGTGGGGAGGGTTATACTGCGTCCGTTGCGTCTCTTCATCTTTTTGTGTGTTCTTTTTCTCTCTCCTCTTTCTTATCTCTTATTCGGGCAGGGGCCTGTTTCTTGTACTGTAACACTAGGGCTTTATGCCTACTATCCGTCCCGTTTTCTCTCTATTTTTTCTTTCTTATCTCTGGTACCTTTTCTTTCTTAAAAAGGACTGTGTTGTCTGTTAGCTTAGTCATTTGTCTGGTTTCGTCCACTACATTTCGTGGGCGAGCTGGACGATGGGACGGAATTTGGGAATATGAATTGAAACGGCAGGTTTTGGGGGGATTTTGTTCATTATTTGCTACGTGACATAACCAACGCGAGCTTCGTCTCCGACTGTGCATAAGACTATCCTTCGAAATAAAACGCTGTTTGGCTTCTGGAAAGTGCACTATATACAATTATTCTGGTCTTATGGTTTTGGCTAGAATATCATATTATTTTTGTGTCATAACAATTTTAAGGAAATTTATTTTTAACATTAAAAAAAAAAATTATTATTATTATAATAATAATAATAATAATAAAAAATAACATTAATAAAATAATAATAATAATAAAATAACATTAATAAAACTTTTAACATTTGAAATTAAAAACCAAAATAAAACACTGCATTTGCTGCTTTATTCCCGGGTACTGGTGAATAATCTTAATTCTATTTATGAGGGTTTATGCATATTTATAGCATTAAGACCACCGCGCATGATAATATCAATCACTTTTCTTGAAGGAAGGGAAGAACAACACTGCACCACGGCTCAAACGCGTCAATGAACGATGCGTGGCCGGCGTTTGACAGCACATGGAACCCAACAGGCCGGGCAGACGCCTCGCTCATCTGGTCTGCCAAAGATTTCATCGTTTTGGGCAGATCAGCATCGTTTTCGCCCACAACAATGAGAACACGCTCCACGCCGCTGCTGGCCACGGCAGGCGCCAGACGTCTCAGGTCGAACTGTGGCGAGAGCAGTGCTGCAACACAGGTCTCAAAGCCGTCCAGTGTCGTCTCGGCCATCAGCCGTTCGAGCCACGCACTCTGGGCAGGATTCTCCGCCAACCACTTGTCTCCAAGCCAGCGCTGCCGGGTCTGGGCCAGAGCCGTCTTGACGTCCGTTTCGCCGTCCCGCAGGTCCTTCACACGAGGCGTGAACAGGTCCTGCACGCCCGCTTTGGCTGGCGATGCGCTGATTGTGTCGACAACCACCAAACGGCTGACGACGCCCGGATGGCGAGCGGCAAACGTGACACCCGTGGCGGCACCGAGCGAGCAGCCAATCCACGCGTGCAAAAGGTTGATGCCGAGTGACTGGATCAACTCATAGACATCATCAGCCATGCCGTCCAGGGTGTTGTCACCAAGCTTCTTGGTCCGGACAGAAGAGCCACCATGGCCAGGATGGTCGTATCTCAGCACACGGAAACCGGCCTGGTGCAGCACAGCGACGACCTCGTCCCAAACAGCCGCCGTTGTCGCTAGCAGGCTCGAGAGAAGAATCGTTTGACGCTCGGGCGCCTCGGGGAACGTGAGTGTGTACCTGAGGCTATGCCCTCCGGCCAACGTGAATATCTCTGGCTGTGCTTCTGCCATTGTATCGATATCTGTATTGTGCGAGTACTTTGCTTTTGGCAGGTAGTGGTTGTCCTGCTTTCGTCAACGCGTAATGCTTTTGTAATGATTTTGTAGTGCTTTTGAAGGAACAAATACACAACAGTAATGGACTTGACCGAACTGTCAATGCTGAAGGAGGGGAAGCGTTCTTTGTGAGGAGATGAGGTCACCGTATTGGTTGTTTGCCGAGATGATCGCCACGGAAGGTGGGGTTCAGCCTTGCTGCACTGTTGACTGTGCTGTTAGACTTGTTGCTGGCCTGCACCAAAGTGACACCGCGTCATATCGCTTGCTGCACTACTGTGGCCGTCGCAGCTGGTCTTGAATCGGGATGTAACTTACAGTATGTCGTACTGTCCTTTTGATCTTTATGGTCGTGGTAAGTTACTGTCCGTTTAGCATAGCGTAATACGTGCGCAGTGGGTGTGGACAAAAATGCTTGGTTTGTGATGTGATGAAAGATGGATGCGGGATGGATGAGAAGGTCAGAAGCAAAACAACAAAACAAGGAGCTTGTGTACGTGCTTTCAAAGTACTGTGTTATTGGAGAAGGAGGGACCTCAGCTATGGCGGCACCTGCCTAAAGATCAGATGGCCCTGTCCACTGGTTGGTCTCAGTTTGACCCAAAGAAACCACTCAAGGTGTGCCGAGTCCTTTGCTTCTATCCATTCAGAGTGGCTGATTTTTGGTTTTTGGCTATTGACAATGGCGCCCTCCCATTTCCATCCCATCTCGAGCACATGAGCACATTGCACATGTACACATAAAATAATACAGAATTAAACACGCGCCGTGGTCATCTGGCAGCGCCGGATTCATAGAGATTATGACTTGGCCCATTGTGGGTTCCATACATTGCGAAAAACAATCTCATCCTTCGAAACATCAGGGGTGTACGCACCATCTGGCATACAAGTGCGTTTGCATGCAGAAACGTATCTTCATGCAGAAAACACGTTTCTGCCCCTTTTCATTGCGTGTGTCGAGGGTGCAGTTGCCTCACCAATAATTTATGCTGGAGAATAGGGAGAATGCTAGGGGGGACTTTTAGGGGGCGCTGGGCATGTCGAGGGCTAGTAGACTTACGTAAGATTGTGGGGCAGCCAGCAAAATGGAGAAAAAATACACCACAGAAGGCACGAAAATACAGAGCAACCAGCGGGGATTCGGCCAAAATACAGTATGCAGCCTTTCCCACACAGTATACTCTCCTAATATTTGTCCCATGGACTGCGCACCATAGAAGTCGCGGCTGAACATGCTAGGGTGTGTCGAGTGCATTTGGTGTAGTGGACCGTCCTCGCCGGCAGTGATCGTACAGTCATGCCATGGTAGCAATTGCCCAGACGGCTCACTCGTATGCGAATGCTGGCTCTGGCCTGAGTTCATATGTGAGTTGGGAGCATTTTGCCTCGTAAACTCACCTTGCAGTGGGGCGCATATTTTCGCACTGTATCCGTACTGCACCTTTGCTGGCTGAGAAGACGCCTTGAGCTATTTTGGCCCCTAATGCCCCCTAACAGCTGCATCCTTTTCAGCAGCCAAGCACCGCCTGCACGACGACAAAGCACCCCGTCCCCCATCGTCCCTTCTTTTCTGAGACTCTTTTTGCCCTCCCTCCTTTCTCCCACTTTAGCCTGCCTTTTCAGTGGAGCTTGGGTCACCTCCCGTTTCCCGACAAACCCAGGAAAAAAGCAGAGGAAGGAGCCAGCCAGTCCAGCCAGGCCAAAACTACGCCAAAAAAATACAAACCGAAAAAACATCAACAACTCATCCCCAAACCATATGTTTTTGCCAACCTCCCAACCCAATCGTCGGCAGCCCTCCACACTCCACGCCGCGACGGAACACCATCTCGGGACATCGCAAACGGTCATCGCATCATCTGTTTGTCCCGCGACTCTTTGTTGATACCGGCCCGGCCTCGGTGGCGTCTTGCGCAGCGCCTTTTTTCGCACTCGAGTCTCTTGACTGGTGAGTTTCTGCACCCTTTTTTGCCATGCATCTGTCATCCTCCATCCTCCTTCCTCTCTCTCCTGCATTGACTACATGTTATCCACCACTGCTCGACTGTCTACGGCGTCGACTCGCACAACACCTCCATCTGCCTTTATTCGTCTTCGGACCGGGAATCGCCCCTATTTGTCTTTTTTTCGTTCTTCCTCGTCCTCTTTCCCCTCCTACATTTGACACCATACCCCGTCCAAAGCATCTTTATCTTTCGGTTGGGACAAGACATGGTGGCTTTGTGGTGTCTCGTGATGCCTCGCTTGCTGCTCTGAGGATGCCGACACACTTTCTGTCCTTTGAGATGGATGCGCATCTATTTTCGACAATACTATCTTTCTAGTCCTACATCCTGCTACATCTTCATCCTATATCATTGTCTTTGTTTCCAGCAGCTGCATCGGCTTGCCCCTTGTTGCCCGTTCTTTCCCGACTGACATATTGGAAGAGTGCCTTTCATAAAGCTCTTATTTTAGAAGATCTATTTTCAGTATCCTTCTTATGCGAGAACGACGACACCCTTCTTGAAGCAACCCCTTGGACGAGGGCTACCCCCGCCACATTTCCTGACGATACTTAACAACACCCCGAGACCGCCTGCACGGACCCGCATACGCACTCAGCTTTGACGGCCGTCTTCTTCACTGGAACTCTTTTCCGCAAGAATATCTTTTGCTTCGTCCTTACCACCACATTCTCCGTCACTCACCATTACCAACATCATACGATGAATACGCAACAGCCGCAAGGCGATTACTACAATGGCTATAACGGCCCCTTGAGCCACTCGCCAAATCCATCGCGGCCTGGGTACGCAACTGTCGGCATCTCGGCGCTGAACGGTGGCCGTCGCAGCCAGCCTTCAGGCGAATCCGGCCCGAGCCAACAGGCGACATCACTGTTCTCAGACGACCGTTTCGCATCCTTTGAGCCTGGCCAGCGGTTTGACCGCACCCCGTCCGCACAGTCCAACCTGCAACCGCCTGCCGCCTATAACATGTTCGCCGGTGCCAACCAATCGGCATGGAACTACAACAACGGAGCCGCTGCAACAATGAGCGGCCCAATGAGTGGTGGCATGAACGACGGCTCGCGCATCCGTGCCAGCAGCCGCCGGCCTGCCTTGCACCCTGTGAGTGACGCTGACACTGGCCGGATCTAATGCGTTCAAGTGTTTACCAAAGGCTAACACCAACTTCCCAGGAATGGACAACAAACGACACACCGCAGTTGGGAAACCCCAATGGTCACAATATGTCATTTTACTCCTCGCAGCAGCATCTTGTCGGCCAACAGGGCTTGGGTCTCCCGTCGACAGGCTCGCCTGACCCTTTCACTGTCCAAAATCCCAGCATCAACCTCCAAGCATTCGGCCCGCCTGAGATCCGCGGCATGTCTGACTCCCGCAAAGATATGGGCGACCTGATTCCCACCGCCATCGTCATCAAGAACATCCCGTTCAACATCCGCAAGGAGGTCCTGACCTCCGTCATGATCGACCTGCATCTGCCGCAACCGTACGCATTCAACTACCACTTCGACCAGGGCGTTTTCCGCGGACTGGCATTCGCCAACTTCCAAAGTGCAGCCGACACGAAACTGGTAATCGAACGCATGAACGGCCTCGACATCCAGGGCCGCAAGCTGCGCGTGGAATACAAGAAGATGCTCCCGGAGCACGAGCGTGAACGCATCGAGAGGGAGAAGAGAGAGAAGCGTGGTCAGCTCGAGGAGCAACACCGCGGCCCTACCCACCAAATCTCCATGTCGTCTCTGGCGACCGCCACTTCCACGCAGCGCGCCCCAGTAAATGATCGTATGTGCAACCCCTTTCCCCTTTTGCCAAATTTCTAGTGTCTTGTCACCCAGATGTGCTAACATGTGTTTCTTTGACTCTGCAGCTGTTGCTAATAGCCGGCTACCCGACCTGAACGACCCGCACCAGCTGAGGCTTTACCTTGAACTGTACATGTTCCACAACGACGACTCCCGCGAGGTCTTCATTTTTCCCACAGATACTCCCCCAGAAGACCGCCGCTTAATCCACATCCTGGCGCATAACATGGGCCTCGAGCACACATCGATTGGTGAGGGCGACAACAGACAAGTGCACGTCAGCAAAGTCAAGTTCTCCAACGGCAGCCGCCCGCCGACCGTGCAGCAACCTGGCGTCACCTTGGATGGTCACCCCAGAGGTCTGAGCCGAGCTGCGACATACGACTTCAACGAGCGCCAACACCCCTCGCTGCATTCCATGACCCGCGGCCCCACTCTGGCCATCCCGAACAGCCCCGAAAACCATCAGCATGGCCTGAACGGTCTCCGCGGAGTGAAGAGCTTTGCGGACCTGCGGTCGTACAGCCCCAGCCCATCGCCTTCTCTCGTCAGCAATGCCGCTCTTGGGAACCCTGGGACGAACGGTCACGGCTCTGGCGGTGTCCCGTTCCTCCCACATTTCCCATCCGAGGGTCCCTTTGGCCCTTCGCTTACCACGCCGACAACGCCTGGATCGGGCATCAACCCACAGTCTTCATCTGCAGACGCCTCGGGTCTGGTCAACAGCCTGGGTTCGCTTGGCCTCGGCTCGTCTTCCTTTGACGGGAGTGTGGGTCTTTCCAGCCGCTCGCGGGAGGCACCCGGTGCGATCGGTGCTATCGGCAGCCAGCGTCCGGGTGCTAACGGAAACGGGGCTAGAGCCACCAACCCAGAGCGCCAGCCACGGGGCCCGAGTGATTGGGAGAAGGCCGGCGGCTTTTCGCGTGGTCGACCCAACGGCCATATGCAGCGCAGCAGCGGTAAGTAACCGGCTGGAAGACCTGTCGAGTTATTATGTCCCACTTGACTAACTTTTTTCTTCAAATAGATTCATCTGAGAGCGCACCCCGGACTGGTGCCAACCACGGTTCCTCCGTGTATCAATAAATCCGACTTGAAACGGGACGTACAGCACCACCCGGCACATCATCTCACCACGGATTCGCATGGCCTCCACTGTACGTCTATGCATCGCGGACTACGCAGTAGCATGTCTGTCCTTTGCGCCCTTCGAAACAAACAAAAACATCGCCTTATCCGGACCTAGACGGCGCATTGTGCAATTTTTGGCTCCCCATTTTTGCTCGATCTCATTCGCCATATCCCTTTTTTGCACCTTTGAATTGCTTTGCCGTTTTCTTCTCTTTTTCTTCTCTTTTTGTCCCCATCCCTTTCTTTCTATTTTTTCGACTTTGATTTTTCCTATTTTTGATTTTCTTGTGTTTTATTCTGTTGTTCATTATTGTGCGTCAGGTTACTCTGATTGCACCTTTTCGATCTTTTTTTGGTGTCTATTTATGACACAAGCATGAAGGTAGTTTCTTCTTGCTACTCGATGCACTGCAAAGAGGGCTTTTACGCAGCCACCGAATGAACTTTTGGGGACTAGACTTGGTAGCTACCGTTTGCTGCCACTTACGATCTGTACTGGGAGACCGGTGTCTGAAAAGACGCGGCGAGACGCGACGAGGACGAGACGATACGATGAATACGCACCCTGACCGAATTCAACGACATGAATGGTTCAATGAATGGTTCAACGACTGGACGCCTTACAAAACACCAACTTTAACGAATCGACGAAGCGAGCGTGCATATCCAAGTGGTATGCCCTCTACGACGAACTATGGACGACCTTTTTCTTTCTTTCCTTTTGATTAGCTATGTAGTGTTTTTGCTGCGTCTGCTTTTTGAAATTTAACCTGGGATTGTCTGTCCCTCGGCTCGTTGATCTCTTTTCTCTTGGATAGCACGAGCTGTTGGCTGGCGTCAGGGTGTGTGTTCGTTGTTGGCGGAGACGATGGCCCTGACTAAGTGCTATGAGCCATGGGCTTTTGAGCAGATGTTGTTTTGTTGTTGCTACTTAATGGACCGCATTTGGCGGAGAGACGGCGCACGAGAGAGTTGGGAAACGGACAGAAAAAAATAGCGGCAGCAGCGGCAACAGCAGCAACCCCGGAATCGCGGTAGCGATATACGGCGATGATGCTATCACGATTACTGTCACGTGGTTACGACGACATGTCTACATGACAATATATTTACACTCTTGTACACGCAAGAGATACAACGACCTATTTTTAAGTGGTTAAGAGGGCGCAATATAATATTTTGGATTTTTGGGAAATTTGGCATGTTGGCATTGGCTTCGACTGTGATTTTGATTTTTGAATTTTGAAGTTTGGATACCTGGTTGTTTTGGACGGGCAGTGTCTGTCTTGGAAGGATTCTTCTGGAACTCGGGTTGATTTTGCGTTTGCACAAAACAGCAAAGTTGTGGAATTGGTAGTTATTGCTTTAACGGGCCGATTATGGACGGCGCTTGCTGTTCGATGCTTTCTCACGATATCTGCTGACCGCGTTCCGGCATGGCGACCCGGCACATTAGGCCAACAATGACAGGAGACAATATGGTCGTGTCTATTTTCCTGACAATGGAGGGCGTTCTGGGGCGTTCTGGGGCATTGGGTCATTATTTTGTTCATTATTAGGCCGTTGTTATGCTATTCTGGCCGCCCCCCAGATATCGCATCAGTCTGGATGAATACATGACCCGGAGCTCGTCTTGTGCCGTTGGATAAATGGCGACTCGGCCTGGCAGTGTTTCATACAGAAAGTGTATTCCAGCGAGAGCACTTTGCATTTTATTCCCCTGATCTGCACGTTGATTCTGTTCTGGCTAACATTGCATCGCAAACCGAGTTCAGCTGCGCACATCCTCTGTCGATCACAAACACACAAACACAGCATAATCGAGCTATCAACATCAGATTCTAGCCGACAATGGCGATCCAAAACAGACGTAGCCGTCCGTGGGCCGGGGGATATGTCCGCCTGGCAGTAGTGCTCCTTCTCGTCTGCATCAACGCGCCCATCGTGCTGGCATCGTCGCCTGCCCTGCCTCGGTTCTCGCTCAACAATTTGGCACGGGAACAACGGCAAGGCTTTGTTGCTGCTCGCACAACGTCTTCGCCCTCTGCAGAAGCGTCCGCTTGCCACAGTCTGGTAGAGAGCCTGGCGACATCGGCACCGACCATGCCCATCGAGATTCTCTCCTTTGAGGCGTCGTACATGATGACGGCGTCGGGCTGCCAGACCATTACGCCGCCGGCATCGCTGTCGTCGCAATGGTCGAGCTGGACAAGCGCGGTCGATGCATGGATGGACGTTCACTCGTCCGAATACACGAGCTACCTGTCACGATGCGAGGCTTGGGAGCTGGCTGCGAGTCTGCAATGCCCAACGGAGACGGCCGCGTCGGAGACAACGGAGACAAGGACGGCATCTGGCACTGGAAAGTCAAAGTCGACCGGGGACGCAACAGACACAACGGACGCATCAGTGACAGTGACGACATCGACAGCAACGGCGACACCAAACCCCACGTCCAACACTACAGCAGATGCGCCGTCAGGCAGAGCATCGCCAACACTCATCAGCAGCGACACAGTGGGGCGTGCCTCTCTGTCACGGGCAGCTGCTGTCTGTGCCGGCTCCTTGGTGCTTAGTTGGACAATGATGTGACATGCACATTGGCTTGAGCTTAAACTATGATTTGTTTTTTTTCTTCTTCTTTGTTTTACCGTTGAATTTTGGAATCTATTTTGAATATCGAATCTTCGAGAGCGATGCCATGCTATGTACAAATGATGGTGGATGTTTCATTCTCATTATCTCTTATTTCCTTAGCACACCCAGCCGCCGTCGATGTGGTACACGGCGCCCGAGACGAACTTGGACTCGTCGCAGATCAAAAAGGCAATCAGGCTGGCGACCTCGTCGCAGGTGCCTCGCCGCTGGATCTGGCTCTGCCAGACCATCTCGCCACCGCGCGTGGCCCGGGAAGCAGCCTGCATGGGGCTGTCGATGATGCCGGGGGCGATGCAGTTGATGCGGATCTCGCGGTCGCCGACCTCCTTGGCGGCCGACCGGCTCAGGCCAATGACGCCGTGCTTGGCGGCCACATAGGCAGCGTTCTTCTTGAAGCCAATGGTGCCGCCAATGGACGCCGCGTTGACAATGGCGCCCTGGTTCTTGAGGTGCTGCAGCTGGGCGCGCATGCAGTAGAAGACGCCCGTCAGGTTGACGTCGAGCACAAACTGCCAGTCGGGCGTGTTGTGCTCCTGGACCGTCTCGATGTTGATGACCTTGGGCACGACACCGGCCAGGTTGATGGCGGCGTCCAGCTGGCCGAGCTCGTCGACTGTCTTCTTGACCCACGCATCGACCTGCTTCTCGTCCCGGACATCGACAACGCTCCAGATGACCTTGCCGGCGCCCTCGACCTTGGAGAACGCCTCGGCGGCGTCTTTGAGAGCCTGCTCGCTGACATCGGCCAGCGAGACATGTGCGCCCTGGGACGACAGAAGCTGTGCAGTTGCGTAGCCAATGCCCGAGGCACCGCCCGTGAGCGCGACAACCTTGCCCTTGACGTCGTAATTGACTGGCATTTTTGTGCGTGGATGTGGATGTGTGGATATTTGGGGGTGCGTGCGAGATTGGGGAGTATCTGAAGAAACAATGTCTTAGTATATTGGTCTTAGTAGAGTGGTCTTAGCAGAGTGCTTTAATTTGATTTTATGACCCCTTTGTGAATTCAAACATTGACCACAATCTCTGATTTCTGTCAACTTATCTCGGCATCTGTGTCTGGGAAAGAATGGCATAGTACCTTTGATTATCACTTTGTGCTGGTACAGAATCTCTGCAAGAATTTCCTGAAAAAAATTATGGCCTTTCTTTTGATGACGTTTTGCCGAATTGCTTGCGTTGCTTTCCCATCCTCTTTCCTCTCGTCTTACACGGCCCTGGAGAGGTGCTTCCTAAATAAGATGTTCTAGTGTCGTTTTTGGAAACCTCTTTTCCGTGGCTAACATCACGCAGAATGAAGAATGCACCAAGCTTGCACTGAGCAGCTTGACACGTTGTCACCAACACCCATGTTTACTCGGAGAAACCATCATGGGCAGCTTTGATTTACTCCGCACGCAATGCTTCTGGGTCTTTACTTTCCGAGCTGTATTTGTTGAGGTTTTACTGCATTTGGATCGCTGACAACTGCTCTGACGTGCCAGGCGGTCCAGGTCGGTGGCTCCGTCTCTTACCCCGTCCTTGGCCCCATTTTTAAAAGAACCCATGGCCAGATTTTCGGAAACCGTCTTCCAGTGGATTGCTGGGCAAAGCCAATAAGTCAATAAAGGAATGGCCTTGACCTTGTCTTTTCCTGTCGACTCACTCCTCTCAGTATTACTCCACACTCCCCGCGTTGTCTCCACGCCCCAGATCTGCGGCGGACTACCCCGAACGACGTAGCGTTGCGTAGTGTGAG
The DNA here is from genome assembly GCA_021396375.1 of Sporothrix mexicana. NCBI lineage: Eukaryota > Fungi > Ascomycota > Sordariomycetes > Ophiostomatales > Ophiostomataceae > Sporothrix > Sporothrix mexicana. The sequence continues at coordinate 26,164 of WNYC01000086.1, read as the reverse complement.
TCTTTCGACGACGACCGATCTCAAAATGGCGACCCAGTTTGATACGGAACGCGATGGATGCAGTATGGAGCGCGTAAGAGCATGGAGCATGGGTTTTGGGGCATGTTGTATTGCACTCCCAGGCCCCATACTGGAAAAGAATCTGGAAAATACTGGAAAAATGCTTGAGAATGGATACATACCCCGGATGTTACCCCAGAACAAAGCCAGAGGGCGTAATAAACAAGCCGTGGCGCCAGCCTGGGGCCGTCTTGGCATCGTCGGCGCCTGTAATTTTAGCAAACGTTGCGTCTTTTGTCTCTTTCACAACTGCCTCAAATATCATAAATCGCATCATTGGCTCTTTTGTCTTTCACCCTCCTCTCCTGAGTTCTCCTCAGTTCTGCTCTGTTCTCCTCCGTTGGCTTCTCCAATTCTCCGAACTGTTCCTTGCACACCCCCACGGGTGCTATCATTTTCCATGATCGAAGCAAAGCATTGGGAGACATTGGGTGCCTTGCCACCGGGGAAGTGCCGGACCTGCGTGAAATGCCGTCGTTGACTTGTTGGCCTCCGCTCCCCTGTTGTAAAAGTGTTAGGGTGCTTGAAAAATCGAACTCCTGACCATAAAAAAAAGGGGCCATCGCGGAACAGGCTTTCCAGAAAGATACTCTGGCATCCTGCATCCCTCCCAGTATTGATTTTGCTAAGACATTTTGAAAACATCAAAGATGTCCCGGAAATCTTATCGAGAAAGCCCGTGAGGGGGTTGACAAAAGCGAAACCAAGCAGCTGGGATGTGGACAAGTGTTCCGACAACGCCGAAAACACGTCGTTGTTCTGAGTAGACGTCCAGAACGCGCAGTGACAGACCCCCTGCCATAAGGCATCGAGGATGATGGGAGACAAAGAAAGTCGACAGCAATATGGAGATCGTCGCTGTGTTGGATATATCCGGGCATACCTCCACCTCGACCCCGTGTTTTCTCTTTTTTTTTTTCCCATGATGATGTATCTGGCTTGTTCGCTTCCCCTTGACCACGTTTTCGATTATTCAAAACCCGGCCTATGCATGTTTGTGTCTCAAGGTCCAAACATTGCTGATCTAGGTTGTTTCTTTGCCGACTTTCCACGTTTCCATACAAACCGTGCCATCACCTGCACATTGACCTGTGATCGACTTGTCACTGGACTCGAAAACGCTCCTTTGATTCTACCTTTGCCTTTTTCTTTCTTTTGATTTATTTTTGATTTTATTTCCCTGCGCCTCACCACGCTTCACCATGGCAGCTTCCGATACGGATGCGGCGGCTAAGCCGACTGCCGATGTCGAGTACGACGAGTATCGCCGGCAGCCGGCCGTTGTTGCGCCTGGCGACATTGACGAGCTGCCCAAGAACTATTATTATAGTCCACGCTTCATCGGCACGGGTTTTGCCATTGCCATCAACCTGCTGGCCAGCACGGGCGGCTTCGCCATGATCGCCCCGATTCTGGGCACGATTAGTGCGGACATTGGCCCTGGCTCCATCATCTGGCTGTCCCTCGTGTACACGATGATGCTCGCTGTCGGTCTCACGCTGGTCGGCCAAATGTCCGACGTGTTCGGCCGTCGCTACTTCTTCATTGGCGGCACGCTTCTGGGTGCCGTCGGCGCCACCATTGCGTCACGCGCTCAGACGATCCCTGTGGCCATTGGCGGCGAGGTGCTCGTCGGTCTGTCGGCGGCCACGGGCTACTCATATGCGTTCGTCATTGGCGAGCTGGTGCCGATGAAGTGGCGGTTCATGGCTAACGCCGTCATCTTCTGGGGCTCGATGCCGACGGCGGGCTTTGGCTCGGCCATCTCGACGGCGTTTGTGCTGTACACGGACCAGGGCTGGCGCTGGGCGTACTACATGTTGATCATTGCCAACGTCACGGCGGCCGCGCTCTACTCGCTCTTCTACTTCCCGCCCAGTTTCCACCAGAAGCACGGCGCCGACACGATCATGCGCTGGGTCAAGAACTATGACTACATTGGCATGTTCCTGTACGTGGCGGGCCTGCTGCTCTTCATCCTCGGCCTGTCCTGGGGCGGCAGCATCTACCCCTGGAAGTCGGCCGGCGTGATCGCGCCCGTCATTTTGGGCTTTGCGTGTCTCGTGGCGCTGATGGTCTACGAAGCCAAGGCCAACATTGCCGAGCCACTCGTGCCCATCCACCTGTTCAAGAACCGCGGCTTTGTGGCGTCGGCGATTGTGCTGTCGCTCGGCGCGTCCGTGTACTACTCGCAGGCCATTGTGTGGCCGTCCATGGCGGCCAACGTGTACTCGAACGGCCGCGCAATGTGGGCAGGCTGGGCGGGCACGCTTGTCGGCATCGGCATCACGGTCGGCGAGATCATTGGCGGCACGGTCGCCAAGCACATTGGCCGCTTCAAGTACCAGCTGCTGGCGCTCATCACGGTCAGCACGATCAGCCTGGGCGTCATGACGATTTGCACGCCCGACACGCCCAAAACGGCCATGGGCCTCGTGTTTCTGGCCACCACGGCCGTTGGCTGGGCCGAGGCCATTGTGCTGCCGGCCTGCAACATTTGCATCGAGGACCAGAACGAAATCGGCACAGCCACGGGCATTGCTGGCTCGCTGCGCAGCGCCATATCGACAGTGGCCTCGACCATCTACAGCGTTGTGCTGACGGCGCGCGAGACCAAGACGCTGTCGACGGTTGTGCCCGATGCCCTCGCAAAAGCCGGCCTGTCGCCGTCGTCCATTGAGGCGTACATGACGGGTGTGTCAGCGGGTGAGACGGCGGCGGAACTCGAAAAGATCTCGGGTGTGACGGCAGACATTGTTGCCGTGGGATCGCGGGCGTACCAGGTGGCCTATGCAGACGCGTACCGCACCATCTTCTTCACGAGTATCGCGTTTGGCGTCATGGCTCTCATTGTCGCGCTGTTTGTGCCCAACTTTGATGCGTTGTTGACGGACAAGGTGGCGACGCAGCTCAACCTTTCTGGAAAGGAGGAGGAAGTCAAGAACGACGAGAAGGTGTAAAGGGAAGGAGTGAGGGAGGATGGCTGACGTTCAGACACATTAAGTTGGGAAGGTGCGATGGTGTTGTGGCTTGTTGTGGAATTTTAGCGTGATTGCCCGTTGAGCTACAGTTGGCTGGCTGAGCTGGTTGCACAAGGCTTTGGCAGTTGCCGTTTTAGGCAGTTTACAGCAATTCTTGAGTGGACAACTTTCAACGTCACTCGCCCAACGTCACTGGTTCTTTTGACTGATATTGTGAGAAACAAGATGAGTAAATTTAGCTTTTCTACGGTACTGCATACGACGCTTTTGTCTAGTATGTAGCGGGAATCATCGAGAGGCGGCCGCCGTCCGTGATCACGACGTTGCCGTTGATGTAGGCACCTGAACGGCTGCACAAAAACAGCGTCACGCCCGCAACGTCCTGATTTGTTAGTATGGGAACAACGAAAAATACGTGCTTCTATGTTATTCTGAATTTCGTGTCGAACAGAATCAAACTCACCTCTGGTGTACCAACACGCTCCAATGGAACAATGGACTGCGAGATCTTTTCCGTTCTGCTAAGGAATTGCTGAGATGGTTAACAAACGTCTCCCTTAAAAAGAGTATTTTTTTTGAATAAAAAGAAAGAAAAAGATGACAATGCGAAAGCCACTCACGTTCGACATGGCGCTGGGGTAGATTCCGGGCGCAATGCAATTCACACGGATGTGCAGATGCGCAAAGTTACAGGCCAGCATCTTGACCATGTGCATCACGCCGGCCTTGCTTGTCGAATAAGCGTAGCCCATGCCGGGAACGCGGGAGAAGCCGCCGATGCTGCTGGTCACGATAAACTGGCTATCGACGCCCTGTGCCTTGGTGGGCGACTTGTCCAGCGTGTTGCCGGCAGCCAGCAGGTTCAAGAAACCCATATAACAATAGAAGATGGAGCTGCAGTTGACAGCATACGTGTCCGTAAACTCGGCCATGGGCGTCTTCCAGAAGAAGTCGCGCACTTCGGCAGCCGACATGGCATGGTCGCGCGGCAGATCGTCAATGGTCGGGCCGGTGGCGCCGTGGTTGGCGAGAACAACATTGACAAAGGGTGTCTGAGACGCAACCAGGTCGACGGCACGGCCAAGATCGTCGTGCGAGGAAACATCACAAGGCACGGCGATGATGGACTTGTTGGCGGCGGCGGCGGCAACGGTCTCGAGCTTGTCCTGGCGGCGGCCCAAGATAAACACCTTGGCAGCACCGTTAACGTCCAGGGCATGCGCCATCATCTCGCCAATGCCCGTGCCACCACCGGTGACGACAAAGACCATGTCCTTGACATTGAAAAGGTTGGAGGCCGTGATGGAAGTCATGGTGAGTGGACTTTTGGTCGGTGTTGGTGAGTTGATGGGCGCTGGGCTTGGCTGTTTGTTTGTTTGCTTGTTCGTTTGTTGCTATTCCGCCTTGATTTTTATTTTCTTCTTTCGTCACAATGTGCCATGCCGTCTCTTTATTTCTAAGCCGACGAGCAAAATCATGGCGGACACTTGATGCTCTCCAATTCCGAGGAACTGCATCTTCCATCGTCCATCTTCCCCCACTTCTCCTCTGCTCATTGTCCTTTAGCAGGTCCCTGAACATAGTTTACAGTGCATTGTCCACTAAAACCACAATGACTCGCCTGATTCGGCACTAACACGACTTACACGACTAACATGAGCAGCGATCTTTTTGCACATGTGTGGACAGATGCCACGCAAATCAATCTTCCGGAATAGCGCTAGATTACAAACCTTTGCCCAGGATGGGGCCAGCCGGCTTTCGTAATCGCTCGCTCCTCGTTGTTGACTTGGCGGATAACTTCATCCCAGCAAAACACAGGGCGGACATTGGCGTTGCGAAACATTGGGGAAGCAGGACACAATTGGAGAACAGTAAGAAGAGCAAGAACAGATGAAAATGGGTGTCGTGATTATTGAAATCCCATAATCCGATATTTTTGGTATAATATGAACAGTTGACCTCGACGAAAAACAAGAATAAACAAAGCAATCGAACAATCAATTCAAACAAATATTCCTGCCCTTTATACAACAAAACCCGACCTCAAAACCCTCTTCCGTCCTTCTCATTTTCTCCCAGCAACCAGCCGACACTACCCCACCTCTCTATCATGCAGGATCTCAAGGGCAAGGTTTCCGTCATCACGGGTGGCGGCACGGGCATTGGCCTGGCCATTGCGCTCGAGCTGGCCAAGGCCGGCGAGGCCAAGCTCGTCATTGCCTCGACCAACGCCGAGCGCCTCGAGGAGGGCGCCGAAGAGCTGCGCAAGGCCGGTGCCGATGTGCTCACAGTCGTCTGCGATGTGTCCAGCCGCGCCGACGTCCAGAACCTGCACGACAAGGCCGTCGAGAAGTACGGCCAGGTCGACATTGTGGTCTGCAGCTCCGGCGTGACGACTGGTGGTCCCTATGTCAACCACCGCCCCGAGGACTGGGACTGGGTCTTTGGCGTGTGTTTGTATGGCCCGGCCTACTGTGTCCAGACATTCTACCCGGAGATGGTCGCCCGCAAGTCGGGCCACATTGTCCTTGTTGGCTCGCAGGCGGGCATGAACCCGACGTGGTTTGCCCACCACGGCCCTTACACGGCCGCCAAGTCAGGCGTTATGGCCCTGGGTGCCGCTTTGCGTCTTGAGGCGCTCGAGCACAACGTCGGCGTCACGAGCGTCATCGTTGCGGCCACAACCACCAACATTATGAAGTGCGAGCGCTCGCGGCCCGAGAAGTACGGAAAATCGCAGCCGTTTGATGCCGAGAAGCGTGCGGCACGCCGCATTCCCGCAGCTGACGTTGGCCGCATGACGGTCCAGGGCATTGTCGAGAACAAGGAGTGGGTGGCCACACACCCCGAGCTGAAGCAGATGCAGAAGGAGTACTTTGACCGCATTCTGGCCGCATACGACCACGAGGGTTAGTGTGGAGGGACGGCACGTTGAAGAGGACGGTTTGTACAAAGTTGAAATGTTTACCAATTTTATCAGGCTACAAAAGAGTGACGAGCATAATATCGAATGTGAAAACAAAATTAATAACGATAACTTGAAACGCAGTTGAATTGCCAACGAAAATATAAAAAAAAAAAAAAAGGTAAAATAAAATGCAATATTTAGAATCAAAACAATATCAAAATAAATCTAAAATGATGTAAAGACATGTAGACTTGGAGAATACGACGTACATATCCATTCTTTCCAGACAACAACCCATAATGATAGCCTCACCACACTACTTCTCCAATTTACCCACCGCTCCACAAAAAGACAACCACAACCCCCTACTTCATTACTTCTTCACTTCTTACGCGGCGTCAGCTTGGCGTACAGGCCAGGCTTCATCCAGTTGTTGTAGACATGCAGGCCGGGATAATCGCGCGTCGGGTCCCAGGCATCCTGCTTGCCATGCATAGAGATGTCGTTGTTCCAGAGCAGCTTGCCAATAATCAGACACATCTCCATCATGGACAGATTGCGGCCGATACAGCCACGCGGACCAAGCGAGAACGGGTTCGAAGCACCGAACTTATCCGTGCTGGCCTCCTTGTTCAGCCAGCGCTCCGGCAGGAACTTGTACGGGTCCTTGAAGTTGCGCTCGCTGTGCGTGGCGCCCCACATGGGCACAGAGACAGTGGTGCCGCCAGGAATAAAGACGCCGTCGACCGTATCGCCGCCAACAGGAACAGTGCGGGCAAAGCCGATCGGGGCACTGGGGAAAACACGCAGACCCTCGTCGATCACGGCCATCAGATACGGAAGCTGGCGGAGACGCTCAAAGCTCAGGTCCTTGTCGTCCGCAAAGTTGTCGCGGATCTCACGCACAAGGGTGTCGAGAACGCGCTGATCACGGAGGAGATGGTTGAAGAGGCCCGCCAGGAAACCAGCTGTCGTCTCCGTACCGGCAATGATCATCAGAGCGCCGTTGACAATGACTTCGTCCTTGTCGATGGAGTTGTTCTCGAGCTGCTTGATGAGGTAGTAGAGGAAGTCCTTGTGCTCCGACTGCGTCTGCTCCATGCGCTTCAGGATCTTTTCCTTGCTGTACTGCAGGTGCCGGCGTCTGGTCACACGGATGCGGTCGGGAATCAGCTTCAAGAGCAGCTTCTGCGTGGTGCCGCCCGTCTGGGCAACACGGCGTGTCGCTTGCTCAAACGCACCAGCCTTGATGGACGAGCTGATGAGCGGCACCCAGAAGCGGAAGTCCTCGTTGTCCATGCAGCCAAAGGGCTCGCCCAGGGCCATGTCACCGATAATGTCAAAGGTGCAGTAGGCCAGCCATGCAACCAAGTCCACCGGCTTGCCTTGGCGCGCAAAGTTCTTCATCTTGTCGGAGAACACGTCAATGTACGAGCGGATGATGTGCTCCTGCTCCATCAGGGCCTTGGTCGAGAACGCATGGGACAAGGCACGGCGCTGGCGAGCATGGTCGGCGTCGTTGGCCATCGTGATGGTCGACACGCCGGGCACCGACTCGATGCTGCCCACATGCACAGGGTCTTTGTGGAAGTTGAGATGGCCCGGCCGGCTGCCGTAGATGTCTTTCCAGGCGGCCTCATTGTCAAAGGAGAGCTCATTGGGAGAGACGCGCACGATGGGGCCATATTGGTCGTGGCATTTCTTGATCCAGAAGGGGATGCGGCCGCGGATGAGGTTGAAGACATTGGGATACTGCGGCCGTAAGAGGGATGCTGTTAGAAGGGGATGTCGCTGTCCGATGCGATTTAGTGCATTTTGGTGGCTTGCGCCCAGACTTACAGGCGACGCGCGGGCAAAGAACGGCCCTGGAAAGCGTGCAAGTGGGTGGAAATACAAGTTGTAAATGCCTTTCCAGAGCGTGTAAATGAAGCCCTAGAATGTTAGTTTGAAAGTCGTCAAAGATACTGTGGGACATGTTGATTTTGCCATCTCATCGCTGGGAATCTGCCAGAATCAAATGTGTCGACTTACCGTCAGGGCTGCTGCCAAAGCAATGATGCTTGTGAGGCTCAAGCCGATGGGATTGCTCGTGGCCAACTGCAAGACCGCCATTGTCTCTGTATTCAAAAAATTTCAAAAAAAAAAAATCGGGTGGTTGTGCTGTATCGTTGACAAAGTTGTGTTGTTGATGCGAATGAGAAACAGACAGAGGGCTATTGGCCGTGACAGAATATTTGAAGCTCCCCTTTGACCTCTTTCAGAACTGTCCGGTCCTAACGGCGTTCACGGTCTCCTGGCTGACATAATGCACTCCGTTCCTTGCCCAGAAATCTTACGAGCACACCCATATCTCCCATTCTTGCTCCCTTTCTTCTGAGTGGCTACTTTCCCACAGAGTTGAAAGATACGACGAATTCGCACGTCGTAGCAGCTTGCTTCGCAGTTACAGAGTCCGGTCTGCCGGCGGAAAATCGTTTCCCGCCTTCTCACGCCGTCCAATGCACCAGCCGCCTTGCTGTGGAACACGCTGCGGGCCCTTATTCTCCTAAATGTTGGGGTTGAAATGCGGAGGTGGTCTCGGTGGTATCCACTATTTGGTCCGGAGGCCTGAAAATATGCACGGATGGAGCCAAATCCCCTCAACCCCCACAACAAAAGTGGCCCCGGGGCCAAAAAGAAGTCAGAAACAAGCCTGCCTTGGACGTGTAAGCCAGGGATGGTGCAGTTTTTGATTTGTGGCATCCTGGTCGTCGATTCCGCATTGTTCAGGTACATTGTATCTGACGGATGTTTGTATCAAAGATGACGAGGACGTGCCGTTTGTTTCCATCTCGGACAACGTATTGCGTGCTTATTGCCGTGGAATCTTCTTCTCTTTTTCTCCTTGCATCTTGACTCGCTGGTGAAGTCCTTCCTGGAACTGTTCATGGCCCGCTCTGGACTGTCAAATTCATCTTCTGTTTTTTTGTGTCGAGTTGTGCCGTTTTCTTGGGTGCTGTTTGATAAACTGATATCAAATAGCCAACGTCTCATGGTAGATCGACCTCCTGGTTTATCGAAGAGAGAGCGTTGTTTTCAACACATCTGATATCCCGGCATATTTGAAATTCCCCGTCCATGAACTCCATGAACACAGTTCCTCTTATTTGATTTTCATTCTCAAGCCATCTCATTCTATTACCGTCAAACTTCTTTCCTTCACAATGGCTGATACCAAGCGGCCGATCCGGATTGCCGGCGTGTCCGGTGGCGTTTTTGACCGGTTCCGGGCCATTGAGGATTTCTCCAAGGACCCTACGATCGATGTCATTTTCGGCGACTGGATCAGCGAGGTCAGCATGACCCTCCGCGGATCGCAGAAGCTGGACGGCACAAAGGCCGGGACGCCCACCGAGGCGTACGAGCAGTCGTTTATCACGATGCTGTCGCCGGGCATCGAGAACATTGCCAAGCACGGCCAAAAAGTGGCTGTCAACGCCGGCGCCTGTGACGCAGAGGCGATGGCCAAGCGTATCCAGCAGCTCTGCAAAGACAAAGGCACCGATCTCAAGGTGTCCTGGGTCACGGGCGACAACGTCACGGAGCAGTTCAAAAAGCTGCTGCAGAGCGGCGAGAAGTTCCTGTCGCTGCCGGCCGATGCCCCGATCCAAGACTGGGGAGCAGAGCCCATCTTTGCCCAGGCCTATCTGGGAGGCGTAGGCATTGCTGAGGCGCTGCGTCGTGGTGCCGATATTGTCATCTGCGGCCGCGTCTCGGACGCATCTCCCGTTATTGGAGCGGCCATGTGGTGGCACGACTGGGCCCGAGACGATTTTACAAAGCTGGCCAACGCCTTGGTGGCAGGGCATCTCATCGAGTGCAGTTCGTACATCACCGGCGGTGCATACACTGGATTCAAAAAGGAGCTCCTGCAGTCGGGAAACGACTTTACCAATCTTGGCTTCCCCATTGCCGAGATTGCAGCCGATGGCCAAGTTGTCATCACCAAGGAACAGAACACGGGCGGTCTGGTGACAACAGACACTGTTACGGCCCAGTTGCTGTATGAGATTCAGGGCCCTCTGTACTACAACTCGGACGTCACGGCCTGCATCGACAAGATCAAACTTGTCCAAGAAGCGGCCGACCGTGTCCGCATCGAGGGCGTGCAGGGTCTCCCGCCGCCACCGACGACAAAGGTTGGGATCACGGCCCAGGGTGGCTGGCAGGCCGAGTTCCACTACTTCTTGACCGGCCTTGATATCCAGGAAAAGGTCCAGATGGTCGAGGCACAGACGATTGCGTCCATGGGCGAGTACCGCAAGGAGTTCACGACGCTGAGTTTCAATGTGACGGGAAGCGTGGCCGAGCATCCACGGTCTCTGAGCGAGGCCACGGTCGAGCTTCGTATCTTTGCCCAGACACGCAACCCAGACATGGTCTCTGCAGGCAAGAACAAGGGTATCTCCCCTGACCACCCGACATTTGCCAAGTTCTGTATCGAGAACTGCCTCCAGGGCTACCCGGGTGGAACACCAGGAACAGACATGCGCCAGGCTGTTGGCAAGCCCTTCTTTGAGTGAGTGCATATTGTAACGTCCTTTATTTGAGATGAGGGAACAGGACTAACTGTCACAGGTATTGGGTATCTCTCTTCCCGCAGAGCAAGATTGAGCATGTTGTCTGGACTCATGACGGCCAACGTGTCCCCGTCAGTGCTCCTGTCACCGTGCGTGAATATCCGCGTCGCCAGGCCAGCTACGAAACAGAGTCGCCACTGGCGTTGACAACCTGGGGCCCAACAAAGCAGGCCCCCCTCGGCTCTATTGTGCATGCTCGATCTGGTGACAAGAGCTCGGACTGCAATGTTGGCTTCTGGGCTCGTGACCAGGAGGAATGGGACTGGCTTCGGTCGTTCTTGACTGTGGAGCAGGTGAAGACTCTCCTCGACAAGGAGTACAACGGCGGCGCCATTGACCGGTTCGAAATCCCCGGTGTCCGTGCTGTGCACTTTTTGCTGCGTGACCACTTGGACCGGGGTGTCAACTCGTCGAGCAGCTACGATGTTCTTGGAAAACTGGTGGCCGAGTATCTTCGGGTCAAGCCAGTTGCCATCCCCAAGAAGTTCCTTGAGAAGGGAACCATTTAGGTGTACATAGATATTGGATTGACTTTGAATTTCAAACGTACTGCATGTTGTATGAAATCAAGGCACATTGACGTGGTAAATAGTGGCGAGGATGCAGATAGTTGGCAATAAATCTTGTCTAGGTAATTCACGCCGTGATGAAATCAAATTACGGACAGCATAAATTTATTCTATAGGAATATTCTAATCGGATACAGGTGCATCTCTATGCCTCCAGAGGTGGTGTGTCACCAAACGAGTAGTGCTCCAAGAAGCCGACATATCTCTCGCCGTGCAGCTCAATCTTCTCGACCTGGTCGCGGATGGTCTTGGCTTCAGCGTCCGTCAAGTCCACCTTGAGAGCCCCCATGTTCTCTTCTAGGTACTTGATGTTCTTTGTGCCGCTGTCCGGTGTGTTAGCAAGCTCGATAAAATCAAAAATGAAAAAAAAAAAATCATGGATCAGAGAGGACATGGGTACTGGCACTTACGGAATTGCTACAATGTCCTCGCCCTGTTTGAGTACCCACGCCAGAGCAAGCTGACCAGCAGTGCAGCCCTTGCTCTTTGCAATGGACACCAGCAGATCCACGAGCTCCATGTTCTTGCCCCAGTTTTTCTTGCTGTACTTGGGCGCCGTTTTGCGGAAGTCGTTGTCGGCAAAGTCATCAGGAGACTTGAGCTGGCCCGTCAGGAAGCCACGGCCCAGAGGGCTGTATGCCACGACGGCAATGCCAAGCTCACGGCACGTGGCCAGCAGGCTGTTGTCGGGAAGTTCAATGTCAAGCGAGAAGGGCGAGTACTCCAGCTGCAGTGCTGCAATCGGATGGACGGCATGGGCACGGCGGACAGTCGACGCAGACACCTCGCTGAGACCAATGTGGCCGATTTTGCCCTCCTTCTTCAACTGCACAAGTGCCTCCATGGTCTTCTCGATGGGCGTCTTCAGGTCGACACGGTGGCAGTAGTAGAGGTCGATCTTGTCGACGCCGAGGCGACGAAGGCTGTTCTCACAGGCTTCCCGGACATAGTCGGGATCACTGCGCATCGAGTAGACCTTGTCGGTGACCTTGACGCCAAACTTTGTGCAGAGGAAAATGTCCGACCGCTTCCCAGAGTACTTGAACCATTTCCCAAGAAGGTCCTCGCTGTCGCCGTCTACATATCGTTAGCAAATATGGCGATAAAAGAATCAGACATTATGGTGGAAAGACACTCACAAACGTCAGAGGTGTCCCATAGACGAGAACCCAGCTCATGGGCCTTGTCGAGGACCTTGAACCGTTCCTCGTCTTTGCCAACTGGACCGTAGGATGAGCTCAAGCCCATGCAGCCAAAGCCCAGGCTGGGAACAAGGGGACCATTGGCCCCCAGTTTGCGTAGCGGAACGTCAGCCATAGTGGTGTGTAGTCTGTGTGGCCGATTTGTGGATGGAGGCTGTCTGAAAATGGCAGTGTCGAGTCTGGCTTGCTTGATTCAGAAGACACCAGTAAGAAATAAAGTTCCTCCCAAGCTAGGTTCTGGAGCAACGAAAATCAAAATGCGAAAAGGGATGCGCGATATCCCGGCCTGGGTCGAGGATGTTGACTTCGGACAACGAGGAATTTTCGTGAGCCGTTTGATCCGATATCTCTGGACGGATGCCTCAAGTGCAGGGACAGGGAGTTCGGAGTAACTGGGCGGCATGTAACCCCTCTTTTCTTGTCCAGTTCTTGACCTGTTCTTGTTCTTTCTGTTTACAATTTACAATCCCGCAACACGAACCAATACTGTTATCGCCGCTTGAGAGTCTGGCCGGGAAGCCTCGAAGGGGTAAGCTCTGCCGTTTAGAGTTATGTGGGGGGGATATGCGTACGATGACGTCCCCCGCGTCGTGAATTTGAACATGGGTTTCTTTTTTTTTTTTGAAATCCAATTCAAAATGAAGCCAACCCCGCTTCCAAAGGTTCGAAAAGGTCGAAAAAAAAAGTACCCATGATCTCCAAAATCACTAGCGCTGCATACGCCCCTTTTCGCACGCCCCCTTGAAAGAAGCTCAGAAGTGACAGGAGGTGCGGAGTTTGTGTGGAGGGCGGGAGGCTTGCTTTGTCAGAAGGGCTGTACATTTCCGTGCTGGCGTGGAAAGAGAAGTCGCGAAGTTGGGGATTTGGTTTCGACGCGCCGCTCGATTTTCCGGAGGGGCAGAAATGTTGGACCGAGTTCAAAATAACAAAGATAACCAGAGATACGAAAATAGTTGACCTTGCATTGTTTAACATCTCGTGAATATTCAAAGAAAGTAAAGCGACAAAGTCCAAATTACAACACGATAACTCGGCAAAAGTGCACGGAACTATCGTGTAAGTTGATTGGCTGGTTTTGAGGGGCCAATCTTTGTCATCCACATTCTGACAGGATCACGAACAGATAACACAAGAAACCAAACAAACCATCACAATGTGCGGACCATACACAGGAAACGCCGAAGTGAGTCTTCAAACAAAATCAAAAGTGCCCAAAGGCTTCCCTCCTTCTTTCCACTGACAAATCAGCACCATGGCAGCTACCCTATGAACCACGTCGGTGTGTCGGTGCCCGACCTCGACAAGGCCGCCGAGTGGTACGTGAACATCCTCGGCTTCCACGAGCTACGCGCCCGCTCGTCATCCGACCGGGCCACCAACCCCGAGGCCGGCATCTTCCAGATCTACCCCGAGTCGCTGCAAAAGGTCCGCATGGCCTACCTCAGCACGGGCAACGGCGTGGGCTTTGAGCTGTTTGAGTTCTCGAGCCCCAAGATGGCGGCTGACGAGGAGGCCAACTTTGAGAAGAACTACTTTCGCGGCGGCTACTTCCACATTGCCGTGACGACGCCGGATCTCGAGTCAACGCTGGACAAGGTTGTGGCCAACGGCGGCAAGAAGATTGGCAACACGGTGCCTGTCTACGGCCACAAGGCCGCCTACGTCTCGGACCCCTGGGGCAATGTCATCGAGCTGATTACCGCCAGCTTTGAGCGCACCATGGCCAACCGGTAGAGAGGAGAGAGGTGGGCAGTGATGGACATAGGACAAATTTAAATAAGAGCCAGCAAAGTAGAATAACACGTCGTTTCGTGGATGCGTAATCAATGCCATGTATGGACTACAGTCAAAGATAGTTCATGAATAGGAGTATAGTTGTACGCAAAGCCGCGTGCAAATAATTCAGACTTTGGTCAGAGATTTTCATGTCACAAATCCACAAACACGGACACACAGCAGCGAACAGGCTTCAATCTATTTTAATTCTCAACGCTCCGCTATGGCTATCAACATACAACATAGAATACTGGCTAGGGCTGGATTGCCATCGGCCACACGCCCACGCTACAAACAAACAACCATCTTTTTCGTGCTCTTCCCCGCCTTCATGCGCTCAATAATATCGGGCACGTCGTCTAGTGAGTCATGGAGCTCCATCTCGGGCTTGATGCCGTGCTTCACAATAAAGTCCAAGGCCTTGGGCATCCGCTGGGGCGTGCCAGTGCTGTCGCCTTTGACCCGGTACCGGCCAGTGACAATGTCCAGGGCGTTGAAGCGGACGCCGTTCTTGGGCAGGCCGACCACCATGATGATGCCGCCCACCTCGACCAGCGGAACCGCCGAGTCGTATGCGGCCTCGGCGGCGCTGAAAACAGCCACAGCCTGGGCACCGCCCTCGGTCAGCGTCTGAATCTCGTCCACGTACGACGCGTTGGTCCGCGAGTTGAAGACATGGTCCGCGCCCTGGGCTTTGGCATTGGCCAGTGTATCGTCATTAATATCCAGGCCGATCACACGCGCACCCATGGCCTTTGCATATTGGACGGCCAGCTGCCCCAGACCGCCGCAGCCGATGATGACGATCCAGTCGTTGGGCTTCAGCTCGCACGAGTCGACACAGTGGAAAGATGTGATGCCTGCGCAGAAAATGGGCGAGGCCGTCTTGACGTCGATGGCCGGCGGCAGCACGATGCAGTTTTGCCAGTCGACGGTGTTGTATTCGGCAAAGAAACCGGGGACCGTGAAGCCGTTTGTCTGGCCGGGGTTCTTGATGCAGTGATTGTTGTGGATCAGGCAGCCCTTGCACTCAAAGCAGCCCTTTTGCACGTACAAAAAGCCGACGGCATCGCCGACCTTGAAGCCCTTTCCCTCCGCAGCAGACCCGATGCCTGCAATGTATCCCGCACCTTCGTGGCCCAGCGTGATGGGCTCCTTGTGGTCCAGGAGCGTGATGGACATGAGATCCGAGTGGCACAGACTCGCCGACGCAAGCTTGATCAGAAACTCGCCGGGACCGGGTGTCGGGATGGGGACGGTGTTGACCACGACCTTTTTCTGGGTCTGTTTGCTATCAGTGGGAGAAATCAATGTGTGCCCATGGAAGACGACTCACCGGGTCCCACTGGACTGCTTTCATTGTGCCGGCCATTTTAGAGGTAAGTGTGGTTTTGCTGAAGATGTTTTAAGATTATGTGCAATAGGATATGGGATTGGAATGGGGAAAAACGTTGTTAGTTTGCTTCGAATACTTATATTATGTGCCATGATGCAGGTCCCTCTCGACTGACTCTACGCTGTAGCACGCTGCTTGTGTGGGGAAATCCACAATGCATTCGCTGGGAGAAAATTTCCGGCTTACGCTGGCAAATCCGAAACCCCGATGTTCCGCCATACAATACAGCTACAAATGCACGTGCCAGAATGTCACCGACGGGACAACCAGGTAGGTCATGTAATCAATAGTATTTATTTGGCGATTGTTTGTATGCAATATGCAGACATTGTCCCAGACGATTGCCATTTTGGAAATTCGAGCTACCGACAACTATTGTACATTTACTTCGGACCGTTGTTGATGCTCAGTTCCTTGTCGATGATCAGGTTGTCCCAGCCAAACATGATGTTGATGGGGTACAGAATAAAGTTCTTCTCGTCCTCAGCAACGGCCTTGACAAAGTCCGTGTCCGACACAATCGTCTTCCAGTCCTCGGCGCTGTCCACCCAGACCTCCGCGACGCCATCGTAGTCCAGGACGGGGATACTAAGAGACTGGGCCTGCTCCCGGAAGTCAGGCGTGATGTGGTGCTGGAAGGGTTAGTAGTTGTTCTCGTTGGATTTATTTTGGTGGATTAATTCCGGTCTCCCTCATGCAATTCTTACGGATACGTGACTTACCTGGTTGTATTTGCGGACTTTGCTCATAAACGTCTCATTGGCAAAGGCGGGCACCAGGTGGTTGTTGCGCCAATAGCCGTGGAAATACTCGTCGCTGACATGGGGCAGCTTGCGAAGGAAGAGCGAGACCTTGAGGTACTTGCCGGGTGTTGGCTGCGGGCCGTCGACTGCAGGACCGTTGTTGGACATTTTGTTGATGTTTGGGTGGTTATTGGTATGGTGTTGTTTTGTCACAGATTGATACCAGCGTAAATAGCTGAAAATATTTGCAACAAATTACACGCCTATTAACTGCCAATATTTATTGATTCTCAATCAACCGTAAACCTTTTCTACTAATCAACAATACGCCTTACAACCACGAAGTCTCTGGAGAACCACAGCCGACAATTACGAGAGGCGCCCATTGGAAATTCCTGTCACAGAGCTAGAGGACTGGCTATCCCCGCTGGATTACACTAGCAACCCCCGCAAACACCAATTCGCAGAGGTGTCATGGGAAGCCCAGTTCTTAGCGCGTAAGGATATCCGTCCGTTTAATGGATAAGCTAGATCCAGATCCGCACAGAATAATGTGCATTTTGGCTGGCTATGTCCTTTCTGCGGAGAGGGGTAAAATTGGAGAAGAAAACAAAAGAGAAAGAGAAAGAGTGAGCATCTACGTTGTTCTTCCTCGACAAAATAAAACCTCAGTGATCGACTTCAAACAACAGCATTGCCAACCGCATCTCTACGGGTCCATTGAATATCGCCAAGCGCACCATTCTTTTACTCAAAGCAAACCACATCAACCACCATGGCAGAAATTAAGGGCCCGGGCATCCTCTATGTCGAGGCACGCATCTCGCGGCCAGACATCATGGACGAGGCCACATACATGAACTGGTACGACAACGACCACATTGCCGAGATCATCGAGACCAGCGGCGTTGACTCGGCCTTCCGCTACAAGCGCGAGGGCGCCGAGTGGCCGTATCTGGCCATGTACGAGATGCGCGACATTGCCTTCACCCAGGGCGAGGAGTTCCGCAAGATCCGCGTCTACAGCGATCTGTTGCCGGGCACCAAGCTGTGCTACGATCTGGCCGACAACAACGTGCGCTACTACAGTCTGCAGCAGGTCTACGACCCCACGAACAAGGGCCCGGGCCACACAAAGACGCTCATCTCGGCCCAGTACGAGCTCAAGGAGGGCTACTCGGCCGAGGACTTTGATGCCTGGTACCGCAAGGAGCACCTCGACAAGCTGGCGACAGCGCCCGGCTATGTCCGCACAACGCGCTTCAAGCTAGTGTTCTCGCGGTCCAACGCCCAGTCCCGCGCCCTCAAAGGCCTTCCTGTCACGTCCAACGAGCCGCAGCCGAACCCGCCGACGTACCTTGCGCTGCACGAATTCGAGACAGAGGATGTCGACCTGGCGTCTCTAAAGACCCTGACTGAGACTGAGTGGACGAAAAAGGTCCATGAAAACGCCGAGACGGTGCTGCATCCTGTCTACAAGAAGGTCAAGACTCACGGCACGGGCGAATGGTTCCACAAGTTCCCATGAGGACGGTGGGCGTTTGGATATGGTAGAGACTGTACATAGACCGTTACGATAGAATAGAACAGCCGTTAAATATCACATATATCACAAATACCACAAAAAGCAACAAATATAAATAAATATCTTGCGCTTTTCATCACTCGATAATCCATCAAGCCGAGATTTATCACTGATTCTCCGAAAATAATGCGAGAATGTCGACTTCGTCTTTGTCATGTTTGTGATCCCAAGTATAATATCTAGAGTTTGGATCCAGAGTTTGTCATCTAGAGGTAAACTGTGCCCAATAGAATGAATGCCCAGGCTGTAAGGCTAGAAAAGCAAATAGCAGCGATAGGCTACTACACTAGAACACCGCAGATAGGGATACTCCGAAGTCGTAGCTCGCAGCCACATGTCGCCTGTTGTCCCTGTGACCCAGCCTAAGGCTGAATGTGTCTGTGTGATGAGGCGTTGGGATACTCCGAGATAAGTGCGAACCACGAGAGGAATACCCAAAAGGTAAGACATCTTACTCAGGAGCCAAATCGGAGCTAGCGGAGTGAGGTCTGGCCCGAAGCCTATCTTGAAGCCAAAACGCGGGGAAGCCGGGGTAAACTGGGCCCGCTCACGCTCAGGGCAATTCTCGTCATCGTAAACAAAACATCAGCCATATTTCGAGCCAAGAAGCCGCGCACAAAGGGATGTTTTAATATACTCTTTACTGTAATGGAGCGAGTTCTATGTCCTTATGTTAGAAGTTGGATGTCTTGGAAAAAAAACATTTATATATGTTCATCTATTTCTATTCGTGCAAGTACTGACGCACATTGAATACCGTTGGAGTTACTCAGTAGACGTGGGACAGCCCAGCGCCCAAGAACCCGGCTGAGATTATCCTGCCACAATCCCTGTCTGGGGGGGTCAGCGAGTTTGATAGGCAAGGTGCATCGGGGGCCTAGCAGGTAGCTGTCGCTTGGTGTTCGATTTGCGAGGAAGTTGACCAATAGGCTATTTAGGCTATGAAAAGTCTGGATATTCGACAATATTATTCTGTCGACTGAAGCCATGGTGGCCATCTATTGTATGTAGAGTTTCTATTTAGAGACCTGATGCATTTACGGCATGAAGGCTTTCGCTTGGAATCTATAATTCAGGTTTATTTTCAAACTTGAGAATGATCACATTGAATCAAATCAAGGGCCAAAACAAACAGGAATTACGGAATCCTCATGCTTGTGATCAAAACAAGACCATTGCCGGACCATTGGGCAAACCCCTTTGACCGCAGACAGCGCACAAACAACTTACCTACTAGCGTTGGCCGTTTTCTTGTGACAGACGGCATTCCCCACGGGGGTAGCTGGGAGACGAGGTCTGGGGAAGGTAGAAGGAGTGAACCCAGCTGATGTGCCATTGGCAATTGCTAGCCCGCTTTGGGGTAAGTATGTCTTGCGCCTGGCCTGACCGTGACTATGTCCATCTGGGCAGCTTCATTTTACAATACTCCGAGAACAAGCGGCTACTGTGTTCCGCTTTTTAGATGACTTTGGCACGTTGTATCAAATTCAAAGATTGTCTCAATGAGTCTGCACTGCATTCAGAATGATATAAATTCCGCAGATCCCTCCTACGAACATCAGTATTCAAACAGTCGCCATATCTTCCTGTCATGATTCCTGGCACGATCTTTCATCATTCCCAAGAGTGAAGACACGAACGAAGTCCAACCACCACCATGAGTGACATCGTCGCCGAAAAGCCCGACAGCGATGTGCCCGTCGACGTGGAGCACCTCGACCGGCCTGGCACGACAGACTACACCGAGTCGACAGACACGACGTGGAAGACATGGATCGTGATCTTTGTGCTTGCGTCATCGGTCGGTGTGTCTTTCTGGCCTGTGCCCACGACGTCGCCCATGCTCGGCACCATTGCTGCCCAGTTCAACAATCCCACCTCGTCGTCCTGGTATCTCTCCTCGTTCACAACGGGTATGTCGAGTAGTCTCGGGCACATGTCTTTCCTTTGAAGAGGTTCTTCTGCATTTCACAGACATCCACCAACTTTATACCGAATACTGACAAACTGTCTTGCTTAGGCTGCGCCCTGGGTTTCCTCATCTCTGGCACGAACAGTGATTTGTTTGGTCGCCGCATCGTCATCCTCGTCGGCAATTTTGTGTCGGCTCTCGGCTCCATTCTCTGTGCCACCTCCCACAACTACCACCAGTTCATTGCCGGCATGGCCATCTTGGGCTTTGCCTCTGGCATGAGCCAGCTCGGTCTCATTTCAGTTCCCGAACTGCTGCCCAACAAGTACCGCCATATCGGCATTGTGCTGTCGGACGCCGTGCTGTTCCCCATCCTCATCTGCGCCCCCATCGTCGGGAACTATGCCGTCAAGGACCCGACGTCGCGCAACTGGACATACATCTACTACGGCCAGTTTGCCGCCATGGTGCTGACGTTCATCGCCGTGTTTTTCCTCTACGTGCCGCCCAAGCGCCCACGCGGCGTTCCGTGGACGGAGGCTCTGCGCGGCCTGGACTACGTCGGCATGGTGCTCGTGACGGGCGGCGTACTTCTGACGCTCATGGGCATTGTGTACACGACATACCTGCCGGCCAACTCGGCCCTTGTCCTCGGCCCCCTGGTTTCTGGCATCGTGCTTCTGGTTGTCTTTGGTGTTTGGGAGAATGTTTCCTCGGTTCCGTACAAGCTGTGCCCGCCCGAGATATTCTCCCACCACTGGGGCCGTTCATTCACGGTCCCGTTTATTTTCGGCGCCATCATCACCATGTACTACTACGCAGCCAACATCATGTGGCCGGTAAGTGACGATGCGGGATGCGGCATAACTTGATTTCGGTTCTTTGAATTCAGTTCTTGAATATCTTGACACAGGCTAAATCCTATCATCTCCAGACAATGATCGCCATGTTCTACGTCGCCCCCGGCGCGAGCATCAACGACACCCTGATCCTGACTCTCCCTGCCAACCTCGGCCTTGTCGGCGGCGCGCTCCTGTTCGCCGTGACCGGCCACCACATCAAGCACTGGAAGCTGACGCTGATCATCTCCTTCACACTGGCCGTCCTCTTCGGCGGCCTCATGGCCATGGTTACGCCCTACAACAAGGGCCTGATGACCGCGCTGATCTTTTTGATGCAGTTCACCTTCGGCTGGGCCCAGTACGAGGCGGTCATGTTTGTCCAGTTTGGCGTGGAGCAGCTCAACCTGGGCGCGTCTGGTGGTCTTGCCGGCGTTGCCCGGTTCGGCGGCGGCAGTCTGGCTGTCACGGTCTACACTAGTGTGTTGACCAACTCGCAGAGCAAGAAGGCCCTCGATATCGTTGTCAAGGCTGGCATGGAGAATGGGCTCACGCAGGCTGCCGCGAAGCAGCTTCTGGCCGCGCTGTCACTGGGTGCCGATGCCATTGCCGCTGTTCCAGGCATCAACCCAGCGGCAATTGCTGCAGCCAGCACGGCGTTCCTAGAGAGCTACGCGTATGGGTTGAAGATGCTGGCGCTGTGCTCCCTGGGCTTTGGGTCCTTTGGCATTGTCCTGTGCTTCCTGTGCGAGGATCCCACGCCCAAGATGACCAACCAGACCAACATTTTCCTCGAGAACGACATTAATGCTGAGAAGAACGAGTTCCATTGATCGCTTGCAAGATTCTGTCGTTGTTCGGGTAGAGGAGAAGCAGTTGGAGTGAGCAATAAACTAGTTTGTGACGAGAAGATCACCGGTGTCCATCTCACGATAAGTGTAATGCATGTACGACGTATTCAAATTCGTTCATTACACGTCATCTAAAAATGGTATCGTATCGTATTGCCTCGTATCGTATCGTATCGTATCGCCTGCTTCCTGCATAATCTAACTCCGGCTCTTGACGAAACCAAAGCTCGCATTTGGGCTGTGGTCGAGCTCCGTCAAGACACGCACAAAATAGTCCAAGTACCCCTTTCGTCGTCGCTCTGCCTCGCCCGCCTCGTCTGGTGGAGCCGTTGGATCACTGTGTTCGAGGAGGGTGGCTGCAACGCGCCGGATCTTGACGGTCATGGCGACTCCTGTCACCTCAAAGACGGACATTGGGAAGCTCTGCAAGAGGTTCTGGAGTTCCTTGACAACGCCCTCGCGCAGTTTCCAAATCTCGAATCGATCGTTCCAGCGCAGATGAGCCTCAAACGCATCGCCATTGTCATCAGATGTGCCGGGAGAATCTTCTGGATACCCGGAGGCCGTCCAAGTGCGTGGAATATGGCGAGTGTGCAGCATTTTGGCAACATAGGACTCGATGACCAGGCTTTGCAAGAAGATGCCCGTCAGATGCGTGTTCGCACGTATGGACCTGTACGGATCGGGTGGCGAGGGGCTCTCTGGGTCGTCGCTTGGCATGTCCAGTGGATGCGGGAATCGAAGTTCTGGCGGGAGCCGGTCAAGAACGTGTCGGATGCGGGCAATCCCTGTCTCAATCAGTTGCAAGGTAGTCGTCACTGTGGAGGACGGTGATGGTGCGGTCGCAGCCGCAGCCACTGTGGCCGATGCTGCTGGAGAGCGGACAGACAAGCTGATCGACGGGAGCCGTGGGTGGTGCGCGGGGCCAGGATACTGTGGAGAGGCAACAAAATGAGGATCCGGAAGTGGCGACGGTGTTGAGAAGGTAGAGAGGGCTGAGAACGAGGGCAGGGACGTGGACGACGAACGGGCGTAGGACGACGCAGACTGGTATGGTGGCGGCCTGGGGATGCGGTCGACAAGCATCTCCGTCACACAGACATGCATGGCGATGATGGCATTGAACCCAGCCATGATGAGCGTGTGTTTGTGTCGGTGGCGGCGAGAGTATGTCCCCGGTTCTGGTGGCTTGCTTCTGTCCACATCCGCCGTCTCGTCGATGTCGTCGTCTTTGTCGTCCGGATCGGGCTCGATGCCCACATAGTCCATGTTGTCTGTCCGTAAAACGTCCCAGTCCGTTTTTGTTGCGTCGAAATGCAGGACGGTTAGCGGTTCGGGTGCTGATGTGTATGCATACCTGTTTGTGTGAGTGGATGGTAAAGAAAAGAAGCACAATGCAGCCGACAGAGAAGAAGAGGTGATAACGAAGACGAAAAAGATGAAAAGACAAAAGACAAAAGACAAAAGACGATAGACGAAAAAAGGACAGGACGGACACATACATTTGCATCATATACAATACCCAAAACATGCGTCGACTGATGATGGCTCCAGCGCGCGTCAGGCCGGTATACGCGTCGGCACGGTAGAGGCCCAGTTCACGAAACATGAGCACTGACTCGTTGGCCAGTGACCACCCGTTGTTGAACTCGCCGCTGTGGTGGCAGGAATAGCTGAGGCCCATCCGAGAAACAACGGCGGCGACTGTCGGATCTTCGACCATGGTCCGGCGCCGCTCGATGCCGCGGTTGAGGCGCACAATGACCGACGCCAGCTCGACGATATGGGCGACTGTCAGCTCGGGGCCGCCCCAGCCATAGTCGGGTAATCGCTGTGGGAACGTGGTGACCGTAAAGGCAGCCATGGCCACACACAACTGCAGAAACTCGGGATCGGTGTCGTAGAGCCGGTTCTTCAGGGCGTTTTCGTACGTCGGGCGGTGCACGAGCGGCATGATGGGGTAGATTTCGTCAAAGAAGTCGACCATGACGGCGGCAAAGGCCGGCGGCGGGCAAAACTCGTCAAGCGAGATCTTAATATTGAGATAGGGAATGGTCATGGGGATGACTTTTGGGGCCGTTGTTGCAGCAGCCGTCGGGCGCTGGGCCGAGCTGGCGGCGGGTGGCGCAATGCCTTGAGCCTTTGCGAGCGCGACATGTCTATGGAGTGTGAGAAGGTGTATATTGACATTTGGGGAAAATGAGATGGGCGATCAATGGTCGTAGAAAAATGCCAGACAACCGGGAAGGATGCAATTTGCGGTGAGAAGGCACCAAAAGGAAGACGGCAAGCGCACAAAGGCCCCAGAGAAAACAATAGCAGCGGCGAGCTGGTAAAATCACACAAAACTCACTTATTTGGAGGACCGCGCGGCCGTCGTTGCTGGTCAAAAGTGCACGGCGCGGAGGACCGAAGGCAGCGGTGGCAGCCCGGAGCGTTCGGCTCGAAGGAGCACTACGCGTAATAACGTCCGTGAGCAGCGGGCCAATGAGGAAATGTATTTCTAGGAGGTATCGCTCAATAAACTCACCTGCAATTTGCGTGCACGGCACAGGTCGCATGCAGCACTTGATATTCGCCGTCCTTTTCGTGTGCCAATGCGCGAACGGCGACGTTGCGCGTCGGGAGGTGTGTCTGCATTCATGGTCCAAATGTGCAATGAGCTTCCCGGGTGCTGAAGTGGAGAAGAATGAATGTTTGTCTGGGGAAGTCAGTGATGGATGCAAGGTCAAGTGTGGAGAGCCCATGAACTGGGGAAATGCCTCCCTTCCTAGTGGTGCAGGTGTGGTCATGTGACTCCATTGCGGAGCTGTTTCCCGTTGTGGGTCCACCCCGGATAGCGGTAAGCGGAAGAGGGGAGGAGTGACATCAAGGGACGGAAGGCGCGATGGGCAACAAAGGGGCCTTGTTGACATCGCCAAAGGATGAAGGTGCAAGTACTGAGTAAGGTACGGAAGGCACGATGGACAGTAAAAGGGGCATTGTTTACATTGCCAAATGTACAGACGGGACAAGAATTAATCAAAGGTGACAGAAATACGTCGTACGAGAAATATTTACAAAGTTGCCGAGCATTGAACGCAGCTTAATACGAGAACGAGCCGTTGTGACCGCTAAATAAGGTGGACTTGGCCGACGCTTTTACGGCTACAAGATTGCGACGAATATCACATGGAAGTACAATGTATTGTGCGAAATTCTTACAAGGCACGAATAAAGGAAATAAATCAAGACATTAACGTTGGTACACACAAATAAAATAAACACCTCTCCGAAACAAAATTCCGATACGTATAATTACCCCTTTCACCTAATGTGGCAGGGGCAAGCGCGCACCGGGCGCCGTCAATGGAGGACGAGTTCATGTACGTCTTTTCTTGCCATTCTCTTCTCCTCTATTGCATTTTGTCCGCCATCGCACAGTAGTCAACCTCGATGTCGAAACGTCTTTGTCTTCGACTGCCTCGGGGCCATCCTCATTATTAGTTACATGTCGTACTCGATGTTAGTGGAGAATTGTCGTAGTGTAAGGTTGCTTTTCCGTCGACGGAAACATATGTCCTTTGATTATGAACATTCCAAGAGACACACATAAGGTTTATTTTTCACATGATCAAAAATACTATTTTTGCTATCCATTCAAGCTATCAAAGTGATGCACTGTTTTTCTAGATAATTTCATGTTCATTAAGTTCATTATATATATGTATGTTTTTTTTTTTTTTCAAATAAAACCAATAGTGTTACAAGAAATTATGAAAATGAGAAAACATAAAGGAAGAAAAACAATAAACTAAAAACAGTAAAAATAAAAGTTTACTCTGTCAGCAATACCTATGTCTTTTTGTCTCTTTTTCGTCCTTGTCTCTGTTTCTTAAGAATCAATGAAGGCATAGCTTCGACGATCCTGACATCTTTTCATCACTTGGAGAGCCACCTTTCGTCTTGGTTAGATTATGTCTACAAAAGTATTTCTGGAAACCTAGTCAACAGTACAGGAAATGTACATCTTCTAGGAGCTGCCTTAATGCCAGAAAGCATCACTGAAAATCACCTGCTTAATGTTATGTCCCATGTCTCCTGCGAATAATTTCACAACTCCGGCACTAGCTGTAAAGAAGAGCACTCAGCTACGGCCCGAGATATCTGAGAGATATCTGGGGGCCGAGCACCAATAGTGGCAATGGCACCAGCACCTATTCCATTCAACTATAGACATTGGCTTCTTGTCATTTCTGTCGTCATAATGCAAGCGAAAACGTGTGAAGTCTGCTCGGGCAATGCTTGTCTAGTTGTTTTGATGGTACTCTTCTATTTAAGGTCGCGTAACAAAACAAGACATCTAACCCAGTGTAAACACGGCTCCCCGCAGAATTGGATTTGACTTTTCCACACATCCGGAGTACAACGGTGAACCGGGAGTTTGTTGATGCGGTCGAGTACAAGGTGGGGCCGCGCCGGCTTCGACCATGAATTGTTATGATCCCAATACGGCTGCGATCGGCGGCGTTGCTTGCCGCGCCTCCCCCTCAAGTTCGGCGTGCTTTGTTCGGAGTCAGGGTCCGGGTTCTGCACGTTACTTCCCATCCAGTAATACGCGAAGCAAAAAAAAAAAAAAAAAAAAAAAAAAAAAAAAAAAAAGGAAAGCGGAAGAGGTTTTTTATGATTTTGAAGATGATGTGGTAGAGTTTGGGTTCGGGGGGCAACCACCCGTTAAACG